>CM073129.1:41039477-41151977 GCA_037039145.1 Fundulus diaphanus | reverse complement strand
TAGCTTCATCTGTTGTAACATATCTGCTCCCAGATGGCCGCATGAACGCCGGAGGAGGATCGGCCCCATCGTTCCAAGAGCTACTCCAGCCTCCTTCCTACAGCACTGGCGAGCATCACGGGAGCCATAAACTGCACAATGAGATGGTGAAAAGGGCTCAAACAACCAGATGTGAGCAGACCTAAGCACACTTGTTATGGAACGCTTTTAGACGTGAATTTGTAGCAAGCTAAACGTCTCTTCTGTTCTCCAGCTCCTGATCAGCTGTACATAATGCCTCTGACGGACAACCAGCAATATGGATGGATGTTATCCAAGAGTTCTGAACCATGGGCCAGAGTCCGACAGTTTCCTCGAAGAATCAGTGAGATCACAAAGTGAGTGCCACATATATATATATATATATATATATATATATATATATATATATATATATATATATATATATATATATATATATACATAGTATATTTGTATTTTTTCTCTATCTGTCCAGGACGTTGTCTATAAAACTCAACTGTTGTCTTCCCAGGTTTGTTAATGACATGTCCATGAAGGACCCAGAGTTCAGCCTGTTCTGATTGCCCTCATGTTTTGTCTTCATGACGCAGAAGCATGCACACACTCCCTCCTACATGTCCTCCATATCAGTGTTGTTACGAAAATCCAAAATAAATAAAGGCCCATAGTTTTGGAGATTTTCAAGGTTCATTTATTGAATCAATTCTTACTGATCTTTGTAAGCTTTGCTAAAGGAGTACTATAGTATTCTGTTAAAGCTCTGGTAAATACAAAAATCAATCAAGGTCAGTATTCTAAGAAGTGTTGCCACACCTCAAGGAGAACTGACCTGGTTTTAATCATTTTAATGATGGGAGCTGTCAAGATCAAGAATATACAGAGTAATATAGAGTTGGAACTAGATCCTTGTCCATTCGACTCTTTGAAGAAACTTGCCTAATATCAGGGAATACAACATTTGTTTTCCCTTTTGAATTAATTAAGCTTTTTCTTTCCATACACTATAAAAAGACACACAGCCATTTTTTCTCACTGTTTAAAACCAGACTATACCTCTCCTGTTTTAGGTCAGTTAGGTTTAACAAATTTGTTTCTATTTGCTTAATGACAGAGTAAGCACAGAGCGAATATTAGTTTGCAAAACTTTTCTTGGTTTATTTAAATTCTAAGGTTTACAAACACCAACATGTCCACTGTCTGGTGATGATGTCATGCTGTGTAAGCTTCTGATAGGTCAATTCACAATAACTGAGTTATATCAAAGCACACCTCTGGACTTACTTTAAGGCTTTCTTGTGTGACTTCAAGCAAGACTGAAAAATCAATAAGGCAAAAACATCAGGAATGGAGTTGTTGACCTCCACATACCTGGTTCATATTTAGGTACAAATTCCACATGCCCTGAAGGTGTGACATTAACCTGGAGAAACATTCATACGCAGGCACAAACACAATGTGAATGTCTCATAGCTGCAGTTCAGGGAGTAAACAGGTTCCTCGTTTCAGAGAACCACTGTCAATAGTGGTCATGTCAATAAAAAAAACAAAAGAGCATGTGAAGATGCTTTCTGAAAATGGAAAGAAATGTCATTATTCACAGCCCTGACATGGACTGAAACGCCCCTCAGGGAAGAAGAAGCCACCACACCAGAAGCAATATGAAAAGCCAGATTAAAGATTGCAAATGCACACAAGGTCAAAGACCTTACATTTTTGAGACACGTCCGGTGGTCTCAGTAAAACTAAGATTTGAGTGTACGACCATCATTACTTTAGGAAAAGGGGGGAAACTTGCAAGCCTGCAAACACCAACCAAACTGAGATGTACAGTGGTTCAGCAGGTTGCTCAAGTGCGAGCCACCAGAATTGACAAAGACTCCTGGATAGGTGTTGAAACGTTTTCAGAAAGAACTGAGCAAAAGTCTGGTTGCCTCCGCTTTAAGCCTGTTTGCTGTTGCAATGAACCGGATAACTGAGAATTTGCACAGGCGTAGTCAGATGTTCTGGTTCTGTATTGCGTTAGAATCTACCAAAAGGTATTCAAGGTAGGAATAGTGTTGAATTGGCACCAATGACACAATGACGCTTTGTTTCAAGTAGGTAATGTTATAAAAATATTATTCTGAAGTTACTAAGGCATCACGCCACTCGGACATAGGAGGCCAGGAGACATGATGTCTGTGTATGCGATCCACTGTTTGCTAAGTGCAAGGCCAAATGCTGCGTAGATACTGTGTGGGATCATTGTTGTCTAGGATAGACTGTGTCTCTGTTTTGTCTCATGCCAAGCCCACTGTGCAGTATTAGGGGGAGCCGAAAGCGAGACAGTGCAGAGACAGTGCAGAGACAGTGCAGACGCAGACAGCAGCGGGACCGTGGGGTGCCATTACTTTCCATCTATGTGATCTCTGCTCTGTTTCTCAATAAAAGTGCTGGAACTTCATCACCGCCGTCTCTTCATTC
The DNA here is from genome assembly GCA_037039145.1 of Fundulus diaphanus. Taxonomy (NCBI): domain Eukaryota; kingdom Metazoa; phylum Chordata; class Actinopteri; order Cyprinodontiformes; family Fundulidae; genus Fundulus; species Fundulus diaphanus. The sequence goes on along the minus strand of CM073129.1, from coordinate 41,149,493 downwards.
AGTAACGATGGGAATTCAGTTATTATTGTTTCGAATTCCATCCACAGGTAACAAAGGTCTCGTCCGGGTCACGTGGTCCGACCCAATAGATGTGTTACGTTAGCTGGCGTTCCCTGATGGCTGTGGCCTCTTTCGGTGGGACAAAGCTCCCTGCGACAAAGCAAAAAGTGCTGCAGGAATGGCTTGAAGAGCACCAAAAGTTTCAGTTGTTGACGTGTCCTACAGATCCTTTAGATCTCAATTAAATCAGCAATCAGAGGGGTATGCTGGACAAAGACGTCTGATTCATAGAGACCCTACTTCGAAGGAATCTGCTGCTAACGTCTCAATGTCAGTTACCACCATCTTAAGGGATTTAGTGGCGTCCATGTCTGGATGGATCAGGGCTGTTTTGGTAGCAAAAGGGGAACCAAAACATTATTAGGCAGGTGGTCATAATATTACAACTGATCGGTGTATGTTTGTTTGTATATATATTCTTAATGTTGTCAGTTCCTGTCCGTTATAGGCCTGACGCTGACTTTCCTCACCTCTCTCGAGGGAAATCCTGTAATTAAAACTTTTTTTTTTTGTCAAGCTTCCTTGCCAATGAGCAGTCTTGAGAGTTAGAGCATTAAAAACCTTGTCAGTGTTTCTAGCTTAATGAAACATAACAGAAATTTAGAGACCCCTTGCTCTGGAGGACATATATTAAATATCATTCAGAATGCCTGCTTCAGATTTGTTTTCAAAATATAAAATCTACACTTAATGGTGCAAGAAGGGTGTCCTTCAGGCAAGCCGAAAGAGTTTTAATCATTTGCAGCAGCTACATTTAACAACAGATACCTACTCCTCATTATGCTCCTCCAGACGCTCCACAATGTCCATAAATGGTGCAGCCTATTTATCAGATTAGGGTCCACTTCAGGAAGGCTCAGAAGACATTTTTTACAAATGTACTTGGGTTTTCTTTTTAAAATGCATAATTATCATTGAACAGGAATACCAAATCTTTATATTTAGATGGATTTACTAACTTCTTTTTTTTTTTAGCCTTGAAACAACATTGTAAAAAAAATAGAAAACATGAACAGGGAGAAAATACTTTTTTTTTAAAGTTTTTATTAATTTTTTTCTTCAAGGGGAAATGTTATTTTTCTCTTTGTCGTAGTCCTCAACTCTTCTTTTCAACTGAGCAAAACACTCCCCTTTCAACTCCTCCAACTCAGGGAAAATACAAACAAAACAACAAAAAAAAGAAGAAAAACAAAAACAAAACAAAAACTGAAGGATTCATCGGGCCTGAGCAAAAACACTGTTTCAGTAGTGTGGGGAACACATTCCTCCCAGCTCCTGTTTCCCCTGAAAGGATCCCAAGAGTTAACAATCAACACAAGTCCATGGACAGCCAGTAGAAATAGAAGAAGCACAATGAACATCTTTATGAACTTGTGCCCATCCTATAGACTCTCTGCATTGGCGACTCACTCATCATTGGTCACAGTTATGTGTGAAAGTTGGTGATCTCGGTTACGTCACTGTCTTCTGATGCTCCAACCACGCCCAGGCCTCTCATGTCTGTTGCACAGGAGAGACCAGTAGCACAAGACTGCTTGAGCTGGCTTTGGTACAAACGTGATCAACTGTTTGCTGCTGGAGACAACGAGATTGATCAGATTACGGACAACAAGCCCATTTTCTACACATCCCAGCATCCTCTTTGGACTTAGGCCTACAACCAGGCATAGGCCGGTAACTGACTTCAAGCTACGCCAAGGTTTTGAAAAGTTGCGCTCTAAATACTGCTCAAAATTCAGATCCAAATGGATGTTCCCAAAGTTTTAGATGAGATGTCAAAGAAAGAATGGGGAACCAGAGCTGTACCATTCCCACATGTTACTATACACTGTCTGTCAGCTGGCTGAATGCTTTAAACCGCTTTTTTCCCCCCTTGGATTGGAGAAAAGTTCTGGTCGTGAAAAACATGGACAGCGCTGATGTGGCAACTAAAGATGCGGCACATATCGCTCTCATTAAGGCAACACTGATCTGAAAGTACAACTGGAAAACTAAAAGTGCAGGCTCGCAGAGAGCCACAATAATTAGCCAGCTAATATCAGCGGGTTATACGAAAGAGCAGGACAGTAGAAATACTGCTAAATTCTGCATGTGTTTGTTGGCTATTTCAACTTTTTGAGTCTATTTGTGATGTAATGTTCTGGATAACATTATTACAACTGGAATAATCAGTGTGTGATATTAATTGAGGAGCAGTAGGAAGAATTGTTGCTTTTCTGTTCTCAGTGAAAAAAAATAGAAATTCTGTTGTAGTTTTAAATTTTTGTGAAATTTACATGGTACTGTGAAATTGTGGCATCTTGACTGAAGGTTATGATACTTGCCCATGCCCAGCTACAGTCTCTTGTGAAGATACAGAGGAGTGAAGTGGGTTGTTTTACGTCGAGGCAAACAAACAGAATACAGATATGACACAAACCCATTACAGTTAACTGATAAACAATCTGGCCCTGTTGGAAAAAAATACATGGAATTACAATGAGTTATTTTGCTTCTTTTTTTCATGGCAAGTAAAAAAGAGAAACAAAAAAATGATCAACTGAGCCTCTCGATCAGCAAACTCCAAGGATCTAAATCCTTTTAACGTTTTTGATGCATTTGGAGGAAATAAAGGCTTTGTGCATGACGAGGCGAAGCCGATGCACGAGAATGTTGCTGAAGAGTTTTCATTTTTTGTTGAAGTTATTGCCTCAAATTACTCATGTTGTAAAATAAAAGTCAGAGGAGCCACTAATTATCTAGATTTGATTTTTTTTTTTGCTTCATGATATTCATTTCTTCAACCTTAAGTGATTCCATATTTTTTTACTGAATTTAATCTGAAATATAGGCATGCCATGTCACCTTTATTAAGGCATATTTTAACAACCCACAACGTTCAGCCGTTAACCAGAATATTTTTACTGCAATGGGGAGAGAAAGCTGAGAGTTTCCCACTGATCTGTATATTGGTACCTGAACGTGTGCACATTTGTGAGTGTGATTGGGTGAACGGGGCTCTAGTCTAAAGCCCTTTCAGTGGTCTGGATGACTAGAAAAGTGAATACATTGAGTCGATTTAGTTTAGTTTTATTCCTACACTTCTACACGTTTCTTGTTGCTTTGGATCATATTTGAGATTATCATTTTAAAGAATGTGCAATTAAGATGTCCAATTGTCTATTTTTCCATTATTGTTGCCAGAATGTTCAGCGATTTCCTAAAATACTTTTGTCATGTCTGCTATTGTTGTTACAAAGTAAAAAGCCTCAAGAGGTGGAACAAATGACTAATTGTTTTGTTTTTATGTCACAATCACATAAATTTTTTCCCCCAGCTCTGCGTAATTCCATATATTTTTTTCCGGAGCATAATCTGAAAAACAAATGTGCAATTAAATCCGTCACCTATTTATAATTATCTTTTAAGAAATGAGCCAGAAAAAGACAGAAAGTTCAGCTGTTAACTGAAATAATGTCATGTCCATGATTTAAAAGAAAATGTACTTATTTATTGCTGAAAGGCAATAAAAACTGACTGCACGTCCTTTAAGAGTAGTGATTCAACGCTTTCTGCCAAACGTTTCATACGCTTCAAATTTTTTGCTAAAGGGTGATTATCTTTCATAACGATATGAATAAAAATGCCGCCCTGCCGTTCCTGCATTCGTACAGAGCAACACATTGATGGAGTGAATCAAATAAAACACCCAGTGACTCACATGTGTCTGTGCGTGTGCTAACTGCTATAATATTCATAACCACGCACCAGTTCGGCTCAGTGGTTATGACTTGTAACCTCGACACCGTCTCGCAGACCCGGAACCGAACAGCAGAACCCAGCAGAACCCATCGGCCGCAGTTGATCAGTTGGTACCAGTGAGCTCGAGCCATGAATTTTACAATAAAGCGTGCTGTTCTTCATCGGTATGGAATCATCATATTAAGTATAATAATTAACCAGAATCATCATAATAATAACAACACTAAGAATATACAAATGATGGGTACAGAATTTATACAAAATACCCTTTGTTGAAACAAACTGAAAGCCCCTCCCAAATAAAGAAATAAAACAAGAAACCACAGTAAGACATGCTCAAAGCAGTTATGTTTGGCAAAAAAAAAAAAGCAGTTTAGTTGTATCATAAAAACCTCACAGTGAAAATAGTTATGCCCCTTCAGGATTACAAAGCACAGTATTCAGTCGAAATCGGCGGATATTTCTTTCCTTCGTCTACTTCTTCTTCATAGAAGAATCGGGCTGCATGACGCAACTGCGTTGAAATCCAGTGTTTCTGCTCCTTCCTACCTGGAGGTTCTGGAACAACTCACTGATTTATGTTCCTTCATTTCCACCCATAAAAAAAAATAAAAAATAAAAAAAAAAAGATAAAAAGGACTGTTCTGAAAGGGACGGAGCAGTCGGCTCAAACGAGCGGCGCGTCCTCTAATCTAGCAGGAAACGAGAATAAAGGAGATCCCAATTTGAGCTTGATCTTCTCTGTTTTCAGATAAAAAATATATAATCCCCATACGCATATTTAGTCATCTTTAGTAACTTTTAATTTAACTGGTAAAATGACTGAGGGTAATTTTATTATTTAGAGTTAAAAATCTGCTCTCTGCTGCCTAAATGACAGGAAAAAAATAAATAAACTCTGTGTATTTTATGAAAATGAGCCTTCACTGCCAGATGTCACAGGCAGAAGTCAAACCCTCTGCCAAAAAAAAAAAAAAAAAAAAAAAAACAGGCGATGATCTTTGCTGACTGCAGTGAGAACATATCAACATCTGCCTTGCTTTTAGTAAATACTTTAGTCTTTGGTCAATATATTCCTCCTCAATTTATACATATAGTCATACACACACAAATATGCATGTACATACACACTTATAAACGTGTAATAAACTGGATATTTGTGCACGTATGTGTTCACACTTTTTTTTCATAAAGGACCTTTAGCACAAAACATCAAGACTGAAATAAATAATTAAAGCGGGAACAAAAGTACCTGTCCATAAATTGTGTCAAACAAACAAACAAACGAACAAACAAACAAACGAAATAATTACTGAACAAAAGAACAACAAAGTCAAATGAAAAAGTAGCCTTATGTACAGCGATAATCTTCTTTTGACACAGGCTAAAAGGCGTTGTTTTAAATAAACAGACTTTGCATCTTTCAAGAAGCCTGAGAGAGAGGCTAGACATGAGAAAAACACGTTGTCCTCCAACATGTACGCGGGCCGAGATGGCTGTCAAACAAGAGCTTCCTCCTCTCGTCGAGAACACCGTCCCTTTTCCCGAGTCTTAAAAGTTCACGTTTTCCTCTTTGCTTGGGATTCAAGTGATGGCGATTGTAGTTCTCAGCTGTTTCGCTCGCGCTGTGAGTGCTTGCTCAGTGGTGCCGTGTCCTTGCAGTGGGTACCGTCCCCAGCGTCCGCTGCTGTCACGGCTGCTAGCTGTTGGGGGGCCCATCATTTAGGAAGTAGGTCGTCATTTCCCCTTTACCTTTGACCTTAACGACCCCACGACACTCCAGCACGTATCCTTTGTTATCGAGCACCTGGTAGAGGTCTGTGGTCACCTGGGGAGTTTAGAAGATATTCCACAGGTGTTTAGGTGACAAAAGCTAAAACTGACAATATGTCACATCACGTCAGTGGCATGTGTAGCAGTAATAGTGACAATCCTAAATACTGTGGGCAGGTAGGCAAAAGTACAGAATGTAGAAAAATAAAATGGAACATGGAAAATATTTAGATTTCCAGACGGAGTGTTCTGTGCAACAATTTAAAAGATCCTTCCTTCCTTTCTTTCCTTCCTTCCTTCCTTCCTTCCCTCCTTCCTTCCCTCCTTCCTTCCTTCCTTACTTCCCCCATTTCTTCCTTTCTTTATTCCTTCCTTCTTTCCTGACTAAATAACAACTAAGGGGTCCTCTTTCCTTCTTTTTTCCTTTCTTCCTTCCTTCTTTCCTCTCTTCCTTCCTTCCTTCCCTCCTTCCTCCCTTCCTTTATTTCTTCTTCTTCCCTCCCTCCCTTCCTTCCTGATTAAACAACAACTAAGAGGTCCTCTTTCCTTCTATCTATCTTTCTTTCTTTCCTTCCTTTCCTATTTCCTTCCTTCCTTCCTCTCTTCCTTCCCCCATTTCTTCCTTTTCTCTTCCTTCTTACCTTCCTTCCTTCTTTACTTCCTTCCATCCATGCTTCCTTCCTGACTAAACAACAACTAAGGGGTCCTATTTCTATCTATCTATCTATCTATCTATCTATCTATCTATCTATCTATCTATCTATCTATCTATCTTTCTTTCTTTCTTTCCTTCGTTCCTTCCTTCCTTTCTTCTTTCCTTCTTTCCTTCATCCCTTCCTCTCTTCCTTCCCCCATTCCTTCCTTTCTTTATTGCTTCCTTCCTTCCTTCTTTCCTTCCATCCATCCTTCCTTCCTGACTAAACAACTAAGGGGTCCTATTTTAAGGGTTCTTACTGCATCAATGTATAGATACCACTCTACAGGCATCGCCATTCCAACACCAGCTTAAATTCCCTTTACCCTGTTCATTAAAACCTACCTGTATGCGGTCAGGTACACCTGTGCTGTCCATACGACTGGCCACGTTTACTGTGTTTCCCCAAATATCATACTGAGGCTTCCGGGCCCCTATAACTCCCGCTACCACTGGCCCAATGTTCAGACCTGGGGATCAAATACAAACATCAAGATGAAACATAAAAAAAATTATAAGCTGTGCGGAGCAGGTTTACTATTCTTTCCTCAATGTTCTCTTCACCTATCTTCATCTGGAAGTTGTTGAAGGAATGCTCGTTGATATATTTCATCTGCTCTCTCAGTCTCATAGCATAGTCTGCTAGTGCAGTAATATGAGAACGGCCCTCTTTGTCATAAGTAGAGTCATTGAGACCGGAGGCCGCCATGTAGGTTGAACCAATGGTCTTGATCTTCTCCAGCTGCCTGTACTTCTCCTCACTGATGATCTGAGGCACAAAAAACACAGATGTTGCATTTGTGCAGTTTCCACGTTACTGTGCACAAAGTGGTCTGAGTTTTAGAAGGAGGACATTTTTTTACCTCATCGAAGTCCGCGATGATCTCATTGAGCAGCCGGAGACACTCCACCCCCTCGTTGTTGGCCTCCAGCTCCACGTAGAACTCAGAGAAATTGCTGATGGAGGCGAACATGACGGCTACGCACTCGCAGGACTGGTAGTACAGCTCGTCGTTGCGCCGCTCGCGAGCCAAGAAGTGAGCAGCCACATCCTTCGGCAGGATGTTGTGAAGGAGGCGACGGTTGTAGGCTTGCAGCTCCTCCATCTCTTCCTTCTCCTCGGTGGCCTGGCAGGGATGGTTAGGAGAAACAAATAGCTTTAATAAAGACCGCCATGCCCCAAGAGAGACATAATCATAAAGCATTAGGAGTAACAGAGGCACAGATCTACTGGAGAAACTTTGAGCAAAGGTGAAGAGACGTCGCCCTCTAGTGGCTGTACCTGTAGTTTCCAAAGGAAGTCGAGGCGTGCAGTAGATTCGACCTGCTGTGCGTGCAGGTACAGTGCCAGGACGAATACTGTGAGGATCACTGGAGTCATGACCCGCAGGGACACTTTGGTCACAATGTATGGGCTGCAAAGTGATCAGAACGTACGCTGAATAAAGGAAACTTACAAGACAGATTACAAAGTTTAACAATAAGTAGCACATGCAGTCTCCAAAAAGTAACTGCAATGACGTACCACTCAACTGTAGTTTCATTGAAACTGGACCTAGAATTACAAACAAATTGGAATTAAGATAACTATCAACAGGTTTTCACATTAATATTTACTTCTGACATAAATTTGAAAACAAGCACAAGTATAAACTGTCTTTAGTTTTTTATGTTCTTAATATAAACATGCAGTGAGTCTCCCAAGGTCAGGAATGGAACCCCAGACAGCTGCATTGAGGGCAAAAAGCATCTGTGGGGTAAAAATCTCTAGCGCTATACCACACGTCGCACATCCAAATACAATTATTAACAAATGTTCCCACCTTAGACTAGATAAATAACAATAACGACCAAAATTTTTATCTATGCTGACAGAAAGAGAGAAAAAAAAGATAAAACATAAACAAGACTCTGTCAACCCCAGGGGTCCGTTCTTCGTACGTTGCTTAAAACATCCAAGATCAAATGAGACATCCAAGATGATTAATCCCGCTAATCATGATCCGGCTAATTGGGTTCTTCGAACACACCTGTTGTTTATGATTAGTATCGCTGGATTGAGTTATCTGAGACAACTGCGCGTTCATGCATTTGTTTAAAAGGGGAAATGTATCGATAGTAGAAACAATGATCAGCAACGCTGCTATTGGCTGTTCAGCATGGCCAAAGAACGCCCACAGTTTTTCTCCCAAGCAGAACGCAAGCTTTTAATGGAAGGTTATGCCGAATTTGAGTCATTAATTAAAACGACAGGGAACACCTCAAAGTCTGCTAAAGCCAGGAGAGAGGGCTGGCAAAAAGTAGCAGACAAATTAAATGCATAAGTGCTGTCCATGTTAGATGTTTCCATCACTTTCTACAGTATGTATTTTTGCATTTTAATAATTTCATATTTACTTTGTTATTTTATGTCAGAGCCTCCACGGGAGCCACTAGAACATGGGGAAAAAAGTGAAGTACAAGAATATTCTACAAAATGGTAGCCTTTAATTATTATACTGTATTTTAAAAAGCAACTTCTTCCTCTTTTTTAAAAGCCACTGTTAAATGATGTATTTATCTGTTTATAACAGCCTATAAGAAGGCTGAAAAAAACGGGTTCTTTTTACTTTTGTTGCATGAGGCATGTTTCACCGTTTTTTCCCCAAAATGACACAGGGTGCCATCCGTTCGTTATATAAACGGCATCTTCAACAAAAAATTGTATTTTGACCTGAAAAAACACAAATTAAGAGGAGAAATTGAACTCCACAACTTGAAAAAGAGAAGAATTGCACTAGAGATCGAGTTGCTTCAAAAGGACCTTCAGAGTAAGTTCTAATACACCATTTGACAGTAGTATTGCTGACTTTACATAACTCTCTTATTGCAGGCAAAAGATGACTTGCTGGCTTTTCTTTATAAAGAATTGTTTAAATAAAACGACAGGAATTAAGCATTATTTGTTTCGTCTTTTATTAAACATTAAAAAATGGTGTTCCACAATTCTGTCCCGTCCTCTGCCACTAGGTGGTCCAAGTGCACTGGCTGGACAGACTTCCCTATCTCCTCCGCTCATAAAGCCGCGATCTAATCCTGTTTACATGAAATAAGCCTGGTCGCGAGCAGGTTTAAGTTTGCGCACATTTTGCTATGACAGCAAGTCCAGGATGAGTTTCGAAGAACCAAACGATCCAAGATCATGCCAAATCGTCAACAATCAAATCCAGCTAACTGAGTTAGCGACGTACGAAGAACGGACCCCTGGATGGTTGAGGCAAAGAAAAAATAAAGCATTTCATGAATGTAAATAAACACAACTTACCAACTGGTTTCATTTAAATCACTATAAAGTAAAACAAGAAGAAACAAGAGTTAAACACAAAGCAAATACAAATAACAGTCATGTAGAAAAATAGGACACCCTAAGTGTCACCCTGTCATATTTCAACATAGGAATATTTAATACCAGTTTTCCAGTAATAAAATAATAATAATAATTATTATTATTATTAGTAGTAGTAGTAGTAGTAGTATTAGTATTATTATTATTCATTTCATTTATTTATTTAAGAGACTTACACATAGAGGTCCACATAGACATAAAAAACAACCAACAAAAACTCAAAAGTGTTGCATACCAGTGTTTCCACAAAGATGACTGGTAGGATAGTCATTATTATTACATTTTATTTATAGGCACCTTAAAAAGACTCTCAAGGTCACCTAACATTTTGAACAACACCTTAAAGCAACAACATTATTAAAATACACAAGATTAAAAAAAACGAAAAACGCAACTAATATTAATATGCTGCTAGTTAAAACTATACACGGATGGGGTGAAAAGTGCAGTGGTGGTAGTTAGGATCACAGACATGAATACGTAGACACCGCGTCCTCGGTTGAGAGGCGTGCCGACAGAGCGGCCATCTTAGGTCAGACCAAGCTGCAGTCAGACAGAATACAAGTCAATACAGGAAAATGTACTTTATGTTTTCAGACACTCTGAATCCGGTGAATTCTCACCCGATTTCCAGATAAATCAACTGACTGAAAACGTCACCCCTTTAGGGGCTACATGGGACCAATTGATTGAATTAAATTATTGTCTAACTTAATAAATAATTTCGATTTTGTATTGAAAGTAAGCAAACTTCCAGAGCTACGTCCCAGGAAGCCCGACTTTTACTCCGCTTATGGGTGCGGAAATAAAAGGACACTAGGAACCAGATCCTGGGGAATTACCTTCCATAAGTAAGATTTTATGATAGATCATCCTCATGCGTTACAGTTACAGTTTTCCGGCATAAACACAATATGTGCTAATGGGTAGCAGGGATGGAAGTAGAGAAAAGTACATTAAACACCAAAAAAAACCAAAATGGTCCTAAATTACTGGACAGACATGATTTGTGGGGGGGGGGGGTTTTTACTATGATGTACAGTTTTTACTATGATTTTGTAATGTATTTGATTCTAAGATGTGTTATTAGGTTTTTTGTTGTTTTTTTTTTTCCCAGATTGCGGTTTGTATTATATAATTTTTAAATGCTGTTATGGGCACCTCTGCTCTCACTTATCTGTATATAGTTTTGCTCCTATTTAGATCAGTGCTGCTGTCTGTAGATCAGTGTCTGTGTATATAGCCTATATATACAGTATATATATACAGTATATATATATATGTATATATATATATATATATATATATATATATATATATATATATTGGAAGAAAGAGAGAGAGATTTATGTGTGTATAATCTGTGTGTATATTAGATTAATATGTAACTGCAAAATATGTAAATGCGTGTACATTTTTCATCCAGTTTGACTTCAGTTTAAATAGTTTAGGTTCTGAATGAATATGTGTAATCTGTCTGAAAGGTCACCAGCATTGTGAACATATGATTAAAATGAGATCTGAACTGCCTCCTATTCATTTTGACAGCAGCTGTCTGATCTGTGGTCTGACCCAAGATGGCCGCCCTGTAGGCACGTCGGCCTAGCGGCCGACAGCATACAATGGGGCGTCTACGTATATGATGTCTATGGTTAGGATGTTCCTTATGTATGGAGGCAAATCTAAACAGGTGAGCTTTGATACAAGTCTTGTGACCAGTGTTAACAATGTTGGAAAAAAATAAATAAATAAATAAATAAATAAATAAATAAATATATATATATATATATATATATATATATATATATAGTATTATTTTTTCTCTTTCCTTTTTTTCTTTTGATAATGTAGTAGTTAAAAAATAATTTCTGATGAAGGAATGAACAAGGACACTCCCTCATTCTGATTGAAAAAATGGCCAAAATTAAACATAGGCATTTCTCATTAGGAGCACATAATAACACCATCATTACTCTGTATTTTGAAGGATGAAGGAAGTTTGACTCCTCAAAACCACTATTGCGCATATTTCTTATACACAAACCTTACATTTACAAGCACACTTTCACAAACACCTACAGGTGTTTGGCTCCAGGTGCTAACAGATACAGTTCTATACAGATAAACCCTACAAGAAGCTTTGGCTGCCACTAAATACATATCGTACTAAATAATACTGCGTACATTTCAGTGCACTCTCTTTTTCCTCTAGGGCACTCAATGTTTGTCACCTTCTTTCCCTTTTAACGTTTTGCCACATCTTTTTCTCTTCCTTCCTTTCTCTTTTACCGTTTCGTTTATGTGTCCATTGAATTTTAAATAATCCCAAAATAATATCCAATAAAGCTTTTTGCATACATATCAAGTGGAGAACTGTAGTCAAATCAGTAATGCTCCACTTGTGTGCTCTCTTTGGCACTAAGAAAGCAATTCTTAGTGCTTACACTGCCAGACAGGACACATTAAAAAAAAAAAGGTTTGGGGCGCTCCCCAAGTGAGGGTGGACACCATGGTGAGATCTAAAGAGATTTCTGATGTCTTCAAAAAGAAGATCGCAGCACCTTATGAGCCTGATAAAGACATCATAGAGGTCTCAGACAAATTTAAAATGAGACATTCCACTGCACAGAAAATAGTCTGCAAATGGAGGACATTTTAAACTACTGCCAACGTGCCCAGGTCTGACTGCCCATGCAAGTTCACCTCGAAAGCAGACTGGAAAATGCTAAAATAAGTTTTCAAAAACCTTAGAAGATTATCAACAGACCTTCAGCAACTGCCATTGATATAAAAAGTGTTTACCTGTACAATCAGAAAGACACTGCACAAGTTTAACATTGACCTTCCTAAAGCAACCGGGATGCAAACCTGGGTCCACCGTATCAAAGACACGGTCTTAGCCAACTACAGCACTACAGACAGACTCATACTAAAAAAAGCATTCAAGGAAAACAATCTCACACCAGCTGTGAAGCCTGGAGGTGGAAGTGTCAGGCTGTGGGGATGCTTTGCTCCAGCAGGGTCTAGCCCCCCTGCACCATAAAACCCACCATCAGTCCCACCAAACACCTTACACAGTAGGTCAGGGACTGGTTACGAGTCCTACTGAAGTTATTTCAACAAAAAGGGGTAACTCCTTTTTTTTCCAGCTAGAAAACACGTCTTTGTTTTGTTTTTTTAATGATTGAAACAAGGTTAATTTTTGGTGTTTAGCTGTAATTAAATAATTTCCTTTTCTACATTGCTTTGGCCATTACCTCAGGATTTTTGAAAGCTCTCCACAGGTTTTGACACCATTTTACCCGAGTGACTACGGTTTCCCAGGTCCACACTTTCCCAGATAAAAGGTCCTGGTGTGTGGGAAGGGCTTTAAGATTACCTCGGGATTGTGGAGGGGCGAGCAGCAAAAACTGTGAGTAAAGTTTGATGTATTACACTTTCTGTGGCACAAAGTAAACTTTAACATATGTTTAGGCAAGAATGTAGCTTTTTAAATATCTGCTCGGTTTATCAAGATATCAGCTAATTGCAAAAGTGCTGCGACATTTTCAGAGATGTCCGTTCTGCCAGCTCGCCTCGCCAGCTGCCAGCCAACCGAGCGGTCGAGGCTTCGCTAAACCTGGAGGGAACGCCTGATTCCCGACACAATTGCTCTCCTGCTGGCTTTCACAACGGAGTGGAAGTCAAACACAGGTATAATTCAGTCAGATGATAGCTAACGGCTAATGTTTGGTTTATTTCAGTGTTTCATTTGCCATTGAGCAAACCAGTTTGGCTGAGAATATAGTCATGTTTCAAAATGGGATAGCTTTATTTAACTTTACTGTTTTGCTGGAGAGGAGGAGAGTAAAGTGGGAAATTAATAATTTGCTTATCTATAACACATGTCTGCGGCGACAACAACAACAACAGCATGAGTTCTTCCAGGGTTAAATAAACAACCAACAAAACAGCGCAAAATTTCCGGCTTCATTTTTATTGTTTTACAGCTCTTTGCTTCATGCTGTAATGGCTGCTAGAAGACACATTTTTTAGCTAAAGTAAGGGCGGTAACAGCTGGTGATGCCTCTGGTTTCTTATTACTGCCACCTGCTGGACTGGAGATGTAGTGCAGTATACTTCACGATGTTCGTATACGTCAGTAAGAAAATATTAATAAATTTCCCGTGTCTTTTCAGAGCAGTGGAAACAGAAAACACAAAAATACCAAGGATTCCTTTTACCCTGGGAAAAAAACAGGTATTTAAATCCCGAGACTTTGGGTGCAAAAAGAGCTATTGCTTAACTTTAGAACAGAATCGGTGCTACATAATTCTATGTAAATCTTTTTTTAATGACAAAAGACATGCACTTCCTAAATAATCAGCTATGTACCAATCTGTATGTAGATGAGTTGAAGGTCATGACTTACATGGCATTGGAGGTGACAAAGAGGTCTGCATTGTCAAATAGTGCTACTTGTGGCCACTCCACGAGCAGCAGGAAGGTGAGCTGGATGAGCAGCATGAGGGCCAGCTTCCCTATGCTGCTGATTTGCAGGAACACAGAGCAGGCCAGCAGCGTCAGCAGCACGCTGTAGCTGAAATACTGGCACAAACAGGAGACAGCCACAACACGCATCAGCGACCGCAAGTCACACAAAAATGCACGAATGCAGACGGGATCTTGTTTTTCCTTTCGGGACGGCTCAAGCCGTTCCAGAGCAAAGTGGTGACGCATGGCGAACTCACCTCGGGAAAGGGGCAGGAGGGGCCCTGGCTCGGACAGATCTCCAGGCCCCCTTCGATGGACACATTCAAGCTGCGGATCACACAGGGCGTCACCAGGGCTGCAGAGGTGTTCAGCTTCTCAGCGACGCATTCCGTCAAGCTCTGGGTGTCGCAGGCAAACTGAAGGCAATCATACAGAAATGCGTTCAGAATCCCTTCCTTAAAACAAAAATGGGCTTCCAACAACACTGATCTTACCATATTAACAAAGGCAGAGATGAAGACAAGGATAATGGAGAACACTCCAACCAGGGTGCTGTTGGTGCGAGACTGGACAATCTTCTTCGAAACGGTTTGCATTGCAGCTGGGAAAAGCTGCAAACACAAATAATTTACATATCAAACGTTGTCCAAGCACAGTGCCTTGTTAAATTTTTTTATACGCCTTGAACTTTTTTACATTTTGTTATTTTACAACCACAAATGTCAGTGTATGTTGTAAGGACTTTAGATGATAGAAGTGGAAAGAAAAGGATCCACACTTAAAAATAGTAACGCATTTCCGGGTATGTCTCTACCACCTTTGCAAATAGGTCAGATTGCATGGAGAGATTCTATAAACGGCTGTATCTAAGTCTGGCCTCAAATTCTCCCCAGGCCAGATTTTAGGCCTGGCCCTTAACTAGGCAATTTTCACACATTATATACTTTGATCTGAACAATTTTGTCTGGCCAGGACCAGCTTCACAATGCTGCCCACAGCACAATGCTGGCGCCACCGTGTTTCACCATGAGGATGGTGTGTCGAGAGTGGCACTGTTAAACACAACTTTATCCCTAACCTGTCTGCTGTCCTTAGGCTTCATGATGTTCCCTAAAATATCTCTGAGGCCTTTCCCAGAACAGCATTCTTAGTACTGAGATTAAAGAAAATACAAGTGGACTATTTATTAATTATGTGACTTCTGAAGGCAATTGTTTACGATAGATTTTATTTAGGGGTATTAGATTATAGGGAGATGACTACAAATGGGAGACACACTTCAAAATCCCTTTTCATCTACTTGACAATCATGCTCTTCTTTGGTGTTATAGCCTACTGTTTAAAATGCTAATAAGCTACACTGCAGTTTGTGGTTGTAACCACACAAAATGTGCAAGAATTTAAGGAGTAAGAATCCTTTAGCGAGGCACTGTAGAGAAAATAAAAATGAGCAACACTTTTCTAATCGTTGCCAGATGAGCTCTGCTACCTTGATGCAGGAGTATATGGCACAGATGAAGAGAATGTTGGCGAGAATAATGAAGATACTGATGTAGATTCCCAGCATTACTGGGGTGCTGCGGGAATAGGAAAAACAACAACACATAAACAGTTTCAGAGGGACATTTAGGATCTGGTTCAACAAATGTTGGCATCTCTGTAGTCGGGTGATTCAGTTACATCTCCTGTTAAATTCCTCAAACAGTGCGTTCATTTCTTCATTTTTTTTGCTTGTTTTTTGTTACTTGCTCTGGAATCCAAATAAATCCCTAAAACAGCCCAGAGAGAGAATTTACCATGTGACTGTGAAAGTGTTTTTTTTTTACGAAAAGAGTCAAACAGCAAAATATATTACTCTCAGGTGAGATTATAAGAGTGTTGTATGTAGAAATAAGGCTAATGTTTACCATTTTAATAACATTAAGCTTGTTGACAACCTACTAGAATATGTGCCAAACATTATCAGAGGGGATGTGCTGGGTCTTTATTCCACCTCCCGTTGTTCTAATTAGATTTCACCATGTATAAAGTCCTAAACGTTTAATGAATTTTGTAAAACCTTTGCAAGAAATGAATACTTTTGGCAATATGGTGTATTTTTATCTACAGCCCTAAACAGCTAGCATGTTTTCTGTTAAATTGTACGAAATTAAAAAGCCGGTTTCCACTGCCGATTAAAACAAAGTAAGTCGCACTGTGAATGTACTTTACCAATAGAGTGGGCTCTTTTTTGAGATGAACTCGTCAAAGTAATCATGAGTATTGCATCTCCAGATTTACAGCTTTAACTATGCAGAAAGAAGAGTGCCGGTCAGATCTCAAACTATCTCAGCAAAACAAATTTCTGGAAAGTCAAAACGCAAAGGTTTGAGTCTCAAATGATGCCCAGCAGTCCAGAACAGTTTTCCTTACAATTCTCTGATTATTAGCAAATAAGTTCTGAAAAGAAGCAAACCTAAAGCTTCAACGTCTGCAGCTAATATGTACGTTTAAAGGTTTAAAACCCTTAAAGATGCTTCGCTATAATTATGGATTCTGTCAAATCTGATCCAGAAACACAGCCGATTCATTGAAAGCAGATCAGAAAACTGCGTTACACACAATAAAAGCTGAAATGTCTTGACATATAACATATGGAGGCTGTGTGACGGGAGTTACTCACTGTGGAAAGATAACAATCTGGATGAAAGAAATGAAGCAGAATACTAGCAGAGTACAGGCAACATAGCCTCCAAAACGGTCATCGACTTTCTTGGAATACTGCAAAAACAAAAGACAAAAGAAATTAAAGTTTTTCGATTTCTTAGAAATAAAAACACTGTCTGATGTAGGCACAGAGAGTATTCTGGTATCATGGTATACAGCGGCAGGGATTTTAAAAGCTCCGGTTTTAAAACCAGGAAAACTTCCTGTCAAAGCCCTCCTGTGGTTTAACGTCCTTTTATTGAGATGCTAGAGAAAGTGTTCTCTCTTTGTATGGAGCAGTCACTGTCCCTACCCAACCTGTTTCTGAACGTTGGTAATCAGCTGGTTAACAGAAGGCTCATTTCTTGTCAGAGAGGCAAAGTGGACTTTTGGCTGTTCACAAAAAAACAACACCTGTGGTTCTGAAACTAAAGAAGTGCCACTCACTAATCCGGGTAAGGAAAATATGGTCTAAACTGCAGTTGGTTTAATACCAGAGTGAAACTGTTGTATTTGTATTCACCGTTGTTATGCTGTGAGGTATAGCGTGCTGGCTCTGATGTAAAGAAAACTTAGCGTCTGTGTCTGTTTGCACCTTTTTTTCCAGGCTGGACGTCTGAAAGGTGAGAAGGAACTTCTTGACGTGGTCCTTTCTGAGCTGGTCAATACTCCGCGCATCAATGGCTCGCCCCAGGAATTCATCTACCTCATCCTCTGGGTTCATGGCCTCCTGAACGCCACGGCTGTTGTGAGAAGAATATATATATATATATATATATATATATATATATATATATATATATATATATATATATAAAACATGCAGGTTGAGCAGGAGGCAGGAGAGCAAAGAGAATCCAACAAAGTAGTGCGTGCACTCACTTGTCTTTACTGGAGGACTCATCTATCCCCTAAGAAAAGGAAGGAGAGGAGAGAAAATGTTGGCTCGTGCAAAAAAGCTACAGCCTGACTCTTTTCATCAGCGTATGGATTCTCAGCCTCACCATTTGTCTGAAGACTTTGGAGTCTTTGGTCCTGGGGAAGGTTCTGTCGGGCACCCAGCGTGGCATCAGCCCCTCGTTAGAGTTGGCCCTTGTCCGCTGCATCTTCGCCATCATCGCCTTCTCCTCCTTCTGCTCAGAGAAAACAACACGGAGGCTTGACCAACTGTTCTCGTGCAACACAACACACAGCGAACGACAAAACAAGTGACTAAGGGCACTTTCTGTATCTGGCTTCTTTCCTGCCGACTGGAGAAGCAGACAGGCGAGTTGGAGAGCCTTATTTCTAAGTTTGTCAGTGGCAGAGAAAATACACATTTGTGGCTTTCCATCTTCAAAAACAGCTCCTTAACCCAGCCAAAAACAAAAAGATGATTGTCTAGCTCTAAACACTTGTTTTTATTCACATTGCCAAATCTGTTTTTAGGGACAGGAAGAAATAAAGGACAGGAAGAAATAAATACAACTTGGAAATGAACTGAGAAATCAGCTGATGACTGGCTGATTTTGATTTTAATTGGCCGTGGACACACCAATCAAAATGAAACTCAAAAACCTTCAATCGGTAAACACGGCATCATGAGCGCTGCAGGTCATGCTGATAACAACTCTAATCAGTGAGGACATAGGCTATGTTCACACTGCAGGTCTGGATGCTCAATTTCGTTTTTTTCCTGAAATCAGATTTTCTTTTTTCATGGTTGTTTAAACTACTAACTAAACGTGCTCACCATCAGACGTCTGTCTGAGCGGTTCAAAACCTCAAAGCAACTCTGATGCGCAGATAGCAGAAGATACACACACGCTGCTTACAGAAGTAATGTAATTGTGTGATGTAATTGTTACTAGAAGTGTTCAATAAAGCTTCAGTCAAAAATAAATAAACACAGATACAAGCTTCCCTGTGTTATTATGAAATTGTTGAGTAATGGGAGCCGACGATATATATAAATATCTACTTCACGCATCAGTTTGGTGATTATAAAGGAAGTCAGAGAAAGCAATGAACTCTAAGAAGCTGTTTAGAGAAAACGGTATTTTCTAAGACATGCTCAGCCATCTCTACTGTACATTCAGGCTGCGAGAGGGTGAGAGAGAGCAAGACTTTGAGGAGTTGACAAGAAGGCTGAGCAGAGTTGCTGTTTTATCCTCCACGTCTCTCTGTTATCGAACACGGTGGATCTGAAAATTTCGGCAGCTTTCAGCTAATCTAAAATGCTAAAGTCAGTTTGAAAAGTGAGCCCTGATTAGTTTTTTTTTTGGTTTGAAAATAACATTAAAATCCTGTAGTCACAGCTACTTAGGGATGGGTATTGAATTTGGTACTTTTATAGGTACCAACCGAATCCCGCATACCGATTCACGTATGGTACGGTACGGTACGGTACGGTACGGTACCGTGTTTCGGTTCCCAAACACATCACTGTGACACTGAGGAAGTAGAAAAGTGGGCGATTTTCCATGTCGAACATGAACACACCATTGCACGCACAAGAGAATAATGACGTCAGTAGCCGCTGGTCCAGTCAACAAAAGCGTGGCTGATAGAAAGCGCTGTCTCCTCTTCTCAGAATTCGCAGCAGATTATGCTCGCTGCAATATTTATGAGGGGAAGAACAAAGCCAGCGTGGGGAATACTTCTAATCTGAGGAAGCACCTGGTCACTGCTGCCAATTTTGGAAACTTCTCGCAATACTGAGCGACTTTTCAGACCAATCCAGTGACCTTTTTTCAAAAAAGCAACTAGCGAAAAATCTAGCAACTTTCTTGTTATTGGTGACTTTATGTGAAAGAAATCGTTCTGGAGTTATTGTCTTTTTTGAGCGGCAAATCCCAAGCACTTCTACAAGCTTCTCCTGTCACACACATCTTCAATCCCTTATTCTCCTCGTTCACTCTGTGCCTCTGATAACTGTTGTTTGGATAAAACTGCCATTTATTAGTACATAAACACACAAAAGTACCAAACATAGGTACCGTTAAGTACTGTTATCGATTCCCAGGTACCGAGTATCGGTACTGTATCGGTTCAAATGTGAAAGGTACCCATCCCTACAGCTACTCCTCTCTCACACAAATCCAGAGCGGGTGCTTCTAACGCAAATCATTAATGACCACTTAGGGCAGGAAGGCTAGAATAAAAAGAAAACACGCTTTTATATTTCCTTATACTTCTTAAAGAGAAACTGGAATCTGCTGGCATAAATAATGGACGCCCACCTTCACAAAAACCGGACATCGGAAATTCTGACTGATTCTAACTCTGGAGGTGATTTGAAATACAATTGTAGACAGAGTTACACAGGTCCTATCAGTGTAGACACTCAGGTTGGTCAGAAGTGGGCTTCATGTCACTGAGGCACACATATCAAAGACTATACACTCCCATCCAAGGCACAACTGAGCTGCACAAGTGCTGCGCTGACAGTGAAATAAACTGTCTGACAAAGACCTACTGGACTTCACTCAGACATGAAGGGGATAATTAGTCACCCCAGAAACAGCTAGACAAACAAAAAACCCATTATCATCTTCTTGGACTGCAGAGATCTTTTCTAACATAAAGGCAAGACTTACTAATCTCTGTGGGACTTTCATAAATACCCTAAAAAACAACAATAAACAAATATAATCATGTATACCTATCTGTTTATGTGTCAATAAAGGTCATAACCTAACGACATGTAAGCACTTGTTAACCCGCCACAGTGTGTACAGGTGTAAAATTCCTGGACAAAAAAAATGTGAAAAATGTAGTTGGTTGATTTCTTAAACTAGTTAAATGTGTAGAAACAACCCAGTTGGACATAAATCACACAGTTCTCTGCACAGACAACAGGTACAGTATATATAACACCCTTCCCAATAATAGGCACCCCTGATATAGACGTGTAAATATCATTAAAGTTGTTCTTATTTTAGTACAGTAGTTTAGTCACACACTGAAAGATTTAGTAAAAGCTAACTTCTCCTCTGACTACATTTAATGACTGAGGAAAACGACCCTGCATTCAGAAATATTTGTTTTTAACAAAATCTTAGTGCCACAATTCCTTCAAATGTAACTCAAGCATTTTTTTATGTATACTGTGCTATTTCGTTGAATAATAGAGACTTTTAATTACAAATCCATGACTTCCTGTTTTTTTGGGTAAAAACATGATGTGACCTAACATCTCTTCAGAATTGGAAACCGAACAATCAAAGCAATTTAAAGACAAAGGTACTTATTGTCATAAGTCTTGAAATATCAACAAAAAATGGCTACTGGCCTAAAGTTTGAAATTTCTGTATCCAGACAAATAAAACACGGCACACTTGGCCCTGTCTTTCAGTGGCTAACCCTGTCTCTCTGCTAGACACAGCTATTGACTGAGCCTTTACTGTGACTAACCCTGTGTGCTCTAAAGGACCTAGTACTGCCATTACCATTTTATTTTTCTCTCACATAGAAAGTACTCCTGGATCAGTGCTTCTGTGTTCTTCTGGTTTCTCTGCTCTGTCTTCTCAAACCTCCAGTCAGTCGTGGTTGATAGCCGTTCACACTGAGCCTGGTTCTGCTGGAGGTTTCTTCCTGTTAAAGGAGAGTTTTCCTCTCCACTGTCACTACATGCATGCTCGGTATGAGGGATTGCTGCAAAGTAAGGGGCACATTGCAGGCGACTGTCCACTGTGCTCTTCCAGGAGCAGTGAATGCTGCAAGTCAAGGACTCGGTGCAATCTGCTGGGTTTCCTTAGACAGAAAACCTTTTAACCAATCTGTCTGTATGACTCGATAGGATTGACTTTGAAAAGGGCCTTCAGATGACATGTGTTGTCTATTGACGCTATATTAACAAACTGAAAGCTTTAAAACAAGTGGAAGTGTGACAAAGTGAGGGTTTGTCTGATGGTTCGGAAGGCAAAAGTGAAAATCCTCTAAGATTGCTAAAACGTCTTCATTCGGAGCAAAATTTCTTGTTGGTGTGCACAAACTTGCCAAAAAAGTTGTTTTGGTTCTGAATCTTACAAAACTGCAGCAATATTTCCTATTTTCCTATTTCAGAAAAAAATATGGATTTTTACACATCTCTGATGAGTGTGAAGGAAACTATACTGTGGCTACTGCCCCTTTGTTCCATAATAAACATGTTTTTTTTATCTACAACCTTTAAGTTTGTTGCTCTTACCATTATAGCCTCATCCACAAAGCCCACAACAATTTAATTTCTGTCATGCTTCAGCCTTCAATGGAAAATATAAAGGTCTGATTGTTCTGTACAAAAGTCTCTGTGTTTGTGCACTGACCCGTTTCTGGCTGCAGCCCAGGACCAGGAAGGTCTCGATGCTGTTCTCCTTCAGATACGCATTCCTCTCACCGCCATAACCAGGCTCCACCTCATAGTCCCCATTCAGGTACTGCAGCGTGGCCTTGGTGATGTGGATCCGTCTGGTATAAGCAAAGGGATGTTTTTATTTACCCTTGCTTAATTTTTGCTCTGCTTCGTTTGTTTTATAAAATTTTATTTTGTTTCTTTTCTCTTATATTTTTTGTTAATGTTTTTTTATTTGGGCCGTTTTAATTGTGTAGTTTTGTGTTCTGTGTTATGGATTTATAATGTTTACTTTTTCTATGTTGTTTTATTATCTATATTATCTAATTTATGTTCATTTTATTTATACTTCTTTTACTTTGTTTCTTTTTCATTTTGTTTTGCTACATCTTTGTGTAGTTTCTTGTTTTATTCCGTTTATTTTGCTTAAATTTTTTCTGCTTTTACAGTATTTTGTTCAATCTGCTTTTCTTTTGTTTTTCTTTGTTTTTTCGCTTTATTTTCATTTATTTATTTATTTTTGCTTTCTTTAGTTTTTTGTAGCATCTAATTTAACAGAATTTTATTTTTAAATGATTAATTACACTGATGAGGCTAGTTTGTCAATTTAAAAAATAAATTTTGAAACCTTTAAGCAGGTATTAAATATATTTTACACATTCATTGAGCCCACAGTTGTGCATTTTAAATGTTTTTCTATTGGTCTGCTGTAATATTCTAATATAAACAGTCAGGTTTTCTTTAGCTGTAAGCAGAAAGTCATTAAAATTTACAAAAATAAAGGCTTGGAAACAGCCGTATGTGTCTAATTAATCAATATAATATGGTTCCCTTAGTGAAGTGAGTTGCTGAGACAGATGAACTAATTTATTGAATGGGTCTGCAGATCATACCACAACCTCCTGAGAGTCTAGAGAAGTTTGATCCTCATTAAGACCGGATGTGATTTAACAACAAAGCTTAATGCTTTCACTGTATTGGAGATGTAAAGAACCGAGAAAATTTAGAGTAGGTCATCATAAATGCTTATGATACCACTAAAACAAAACAAACTGTTACATGGATGTAAATATGGGCTTACTTTGTCTTTGGAACAAAGAGTTTAGTTGTGCAAACTTGGATCAATATGTCAATAATGTTGATATTTCTACAGTTATAATTCAATGTAGTCCCAGAAGTAGGCCTATTACTCCAAAACCTTAATAGTTTGAGGCCATTTTTAACCTTTTCTTTTACAGAGTGTGATCATTTTGATGATCAGGATGAATTTAAATACTTTAATCACGATACATTTTTCATATCATTACAATCCAGTGATAGGCTAATGTGTTTTTCTCACTAGAGACATGACATTTAAATAACAGTCAATAAAAATATACCTCCATATAATTTATTAATGATGGATTAGTCAGCAACCTAACTGATTATAACACACAAGCTGTAAATGTGATTTCCCCCTCACCCTGCTTTGCCCCCCGCCTCCATGTGATTGGCCAGCGTGACGTCGTTCGACCACACGTCAAACTGCCACTTCCTGAGTCCCAGCACGCCACAGTGGACACGCCCGCTGTGAATGCCGACCCGCATGTTTACGTTGACCCCCGTCACCTCACGCACCAACCTGCAGACACGGGCACATCAGCGAGCTGTGCAGAGTAAAGCCAAACCAACTTAGGTCCGGGACGTTTTTTTTTTTTCTACATACGAGATGGCCTCGATCATGTCGACGCCCATCTCCACACAGCAGTGGGCGTGGTCGGCGCGGGGCTCCGGCAGCCCTGACACGCAGTAGTAACAATCCCCCAAAATTTTGATGCGGAGACAGTGGTTCTCCTAAGAGACAAGAAGTGCCACAAAGAGAAAATAAATGCAAAATATAGAGAGAAATGTTCCCAGGGCGTAAAAAATGTATCCATTAAACAGTTTTAAATCTGTGTTTTGTCAGCACAGCGATTAAGAAAGTGAGGGCCCTAAATCATGACAGATGGGGCACCAGACGCTTCCTGATATTTATTTGTTTGATTTTATTTCATTATTTGCAAGTGGAACTAATACATAGTACTCCAGTGTTGCCGCCCATACTCCTTTCCACTTTACATCAGCATCAGCATTTCCATAGTGACGGGACAATGCGCGACAAGACTGCCTGTCCAGCTAACAGTTCAGCCTGCCGACATATGGCCATCAGGGGACAAGAAGTTTATTATGTCTGTAGAGAAAAGTTCTTCTGACATGAGACGGTCTTGCCTGAAATCGCATACAGAACCAGTCTGTGCAGTAATGAAGCAAGCATCGGTACTCTGGTGTGTTTCTACGTTTGACGGCGCATGAATGTGAAACTCATAAGGAGGAGGACAGAAAGAGATGAATATGGAAGAGACACGAGGACAGATGACTGGATGTTAAAGTTAGCACAAAGGGTAAGAAATTAACAAAAGTTGTATCTGACAGCTGAAAGCCTAAGATTTTCATTTATATTTTACTATCTATGTTTGAATATGTATCAACATATACACAATGTTAAAAACTGAAGTAGAAAGGAAGGAAAAAAAGAACAAGATAAGACAAAAGGTCACTGTTGAGAAAAAAAAAAGGTGTACATGTTCACGGGTATCAACTTATAGTGACCCGGCCCTTTAACAGACACAACTTTCACAATGATCTGTTACCGGTTACATGAAGAAATGTCTTAGTAATGTCCAACAAGTTATAAACTACCTCCCAACATTGTTTACATATGTGCAAATACTATATGATACATTATATTTACATATAAGCAACAGGACTATTACCAATAGAAGCAGCAATAATAAGAAGAAATGTTTTAGTAATGATTTTTATACCATAATTTAATTCAATAATAATGTCTGGACATTGCTTGAGCTCAGCATTCAGCCTGATCCAAAGCTTCACACAGAAATACAGAAAGCTGTCCTTGTTCTTCTGATGATGGATGTTTGACATTGATTCAAACCTCTTCAGATCAGACATACTTTAATAATCCCAGAGGGAAATTGCTGTTTCAATTTGTGTATGATTGAAACAGCAATCATGTGTGGGTTCTCTCTGGCGTAGAAACACACCAGAGTAGCGATAACTCATCAGCTCCTTCTCTTTTGTTAAAATAATTCTGTAAGACTGTTTTAACCCCTTTTAGGTCCCTTCTTTTTTAAAAACACCTTCTTGAATTAAGCAACAAGTCCAGAAACATTAATAGAGTGACATCAGCAGCTAACTTAAGATGGAAAAGATATTCCTACCAATAATTTGCATTTTAAAAAGAGCTCAGTGCAGTGAAATAAAAATTAAGATAAAAAGAAATATCCATGTCCCTTTCAAATTAGGGTAAAGAGATCTTTCAATTTAGCAAACATGTTTCTTCCCACTGGAAGTAATATTCATATTTTATAGTAGGTCAGCCAGAGTACTGACTATTTGATGTTCTGTAGAGGGAGCTAATGAAACTATTCAAACTGTTGGGTGTTTTGCAGAAATGAAATGTGGGGCACTTAAACGATAGCAAGCAGGACCGTTGGTAGCGCTGTTGCCTTGCAAAAACAAGGTTCAGGGTTCAAATCCCAACCTGAGGTCTTTCTTGTTTGCTTGTTCTCCCTGTGTATGTGTGGGTTCTCTCTGGGTACTCCGGCTTTCAACAAAAATCTTGACTCTTAATTCGTCTTTCTAAACTGTCTGAGTGTTTGCAGTGTTGGATCAAAGTTTAATATATTTGACTTAACTTTTATTTTTGAATAATTAAAAAGGCAGATATTTTAGTTCTTTAGTAAATTGCTACAACTCAATTGTTTCTTTATTTTAAAAAAAAAACTATCAGAGGTAAAAATGGCAGAAAATTTTGTTTTCATTTTTGGACAAAAAAAAAAAAAACAGCTGAGCCCCTTCCCTTCGCCTGAAAAGTTTGAGGATCGCAACCTTAGCATGAAAATGGAAAACCAGACAACTAAAGAGGTACTTCCCAATGCTCCGCCTCCTTACCGATGCCAGCTTGTCAAAACGGGCAAAGAGCTCGTTGAGTGTCATGACCAGCTCCTGGGCTGTGCACTGCGACGCCAGGCTGGTGAAACCCTCGATATCTGCAAACAGAATACTGGAGCAGAAGGAAGACAAAGAGAAGCAGCGTTAAAGCGGTCTTACACCACGATAATAAGCGACACCACAACTTTTAGCTCGGGTTACAGTCAGTTATCAGCGGGACCACTGACCTTGGCCGAGGCATGAAGTCTGACCTTAAAGTCAGCTGAAGGACTTCTGTGTGACTGTAACGTGTGTGTGTGTGTGTGTGTGTGTGTGTGTGTGTGTGTGTGTGTGTGTGTGTGTGTGTGTGTGTGTGTGTGTGTGTGTGTGTGTGTGTGTGTGTGTGTGTGTGCGTGCGCTCAGGGCTGTAATTGAATGTGTGCTGAAGCTCTCCATCTTTGGGGATTATCTTATCTTGGCCGCAGGTGATTAAGTATTCCCTCTCTAGTGTTAATTAGCCTCCACTCTGCCAAGCCACTCTACTCTCCTCTGACGCTGTGAGCGCGCCTGCATATGTGTGAGCGTGTTTGCATCGACAAGTGACAGCCCCGGTCGAAATTTTGGAGAAGATTTTGTCTTACAAGTTTCTTTTTGTTTGTTTGTTTGTTTTTTGGTGCAAATAAATGAAATCTCATAATGATTTTTAGGTTTCATAAACTGATCCAAGCTTGCATCACTTTTAACGAGGGACAAAACAGGCTGGCCGACCTGACATTGTCGTGTTTCTGGATGTAGATCTTATGAAACATCATGTCTTCCTTCTTGGCATTGATGTCAGCCTTCATCTCCATGGCAACATGCCTTGGCAACACTGAAAGCAGCAGACGTTCCTGGAAAAAACACGCACACAAGAAATAGAAAATGCAGATTGTATCATTCACAAGATCACTGTCTGGATGTTAATCTACGCCTCTGAGCGCTCTCGTGTGTCCGAATGTCTTCCGAGGTTTAATTTCTCACAATAGTTTTAGCGGAGCTCCTTTACTTAACACGACCAGAGAAGGTAAAGAATCTAATTTTGCTGTTTTTAGGTAAAATTTGCTACAAAATACAGCCCAGTGTGACACTGGGCTGTATTTTGCTGTATATAAAAGAAACCAGTGGGTTCAGGACCTCCACCGGAGACATTCAACAGCAACATTACCGCAGTATGAAAAAGAGGTTAGTACAAAAAAATCTCCTTAGTTGCTGCATTTCTATTTTTCATGAACGAAACAAAGACAAACTTTGCAAAGTTTTAACAAACTGGCTGCTTAGTCCAAGTTTGAAGTTAAAAGCTTAATTTTTTGAAATGCATATCTCAAATGACATCACAGTATACCGAGACGTTCGAAAGTTTGGGTTTCAAAAGCGCTAAAATTTCCCATGGTTCAAAGTCCTTTTTTATGGGATGCCCAGGAAAACGCTGGACTGACTGTAGTTTTCTCCTGGTTTGTAGAGTAACACAGTACTGACCCTCCCCCACCTGTTGCTGTGCACTGCTGGAAAGCAGATTAAAACACTTGGCCTTCCTTCATATAAAGAAAAATTCAGCTGTTTTAAAAAGTATTTCCATTCACACAAAAAAAATACTTTTTAAAAACATATGTGAAACAGTAACAGTAAAAAAATTGTGTTTATTTTTGCTTAAATTGACTGGTGCTCGACCCAGCTGTCCCGGTTTCTTTGCTACATTTCTCTCGCTTTTCTCTCACTACACATTTCCTGCCAGAAAATTTGCAAGTAAAGGCAACTAGTGCCTCAAAATCTAATAACAAATGAAAATATGTAAATATGTTAAACTATTAGATGTTGTGATTTTTTTTAGCTGGTGATTGTTTCACCCCTTTGCCATTTTAAATCTTTGCAGTTTTTGATTAATTCGTTTTTCAGCAGCAGGGCGTTTTGTACCAACCATGCGTCAATACTTACATTCAGTACATCCTGTAGTTCCCTTGGGCCGCCCTAAATACTCACATTTAGCCCACTATTCACAATAAAATGATTTTAAATGTAAAGTTTGAAAACTATCCTTCAACTAATGTTTATTATCATCTATATCATACAGTTTGGCATGGAGAGTTACACATGTCCAGATGAAAGGCCTGGGGGGGGGGGGGGGGGGGGTCATTACTACTAATGCATAGGTACAAATTGGAGGTACAAATTAGCAACAGTGCCCATTTTCTACTCAAGGTTATGATCCTGTGAGTCTTAAACTGCCCCATCCCAAATGCATAAACATCAAATTATGATTTATCATAGTAGTAAGATATCCAAATCAACCTTTCTCTTTATTAAAAAGTAATTTGCTCCCAGGATTTATGGATTTATTGTAAATAACCACACTTTGTGGGAGTTCATTTTAGCAAATCCAGCAGGTCACAGAACAACCCTGAAAAACACAACTAAAGCGCTGCAGACCTCGCTTGTTGTTGTTAAGATTAATGTTCATGACGGGGAGACCAAGAGAGAGAGAGAGAGAGACTATCCATCCGATCAAATATGCTATAAAAATCCCCCGATGTGGCTTAATTAAAATGCTTCTGCAAAGAAGTGAGGGACAAAATATCTCCGCAGCAATCTAAAAGACTCACCACCGAATTTTACAAACCCTTGATGGCTGCTCTTGCTGTCAAAGCGTGGCACAGCCAGCCATGAACTAGGCTAGGTGGTAATTACTTTTTAACACAGAGGCAGGCTCCATTTGATATTGCTTTTCCTAAATAAAGGCATTTTTTATTTACTCAGGTTAACCTGGTCTGATTAAAACTTGGCTACGTTTGTGTCAGGTGGGATTATGGTGAAGAATGACAGGGGACTTTCTCATGACGTGTTGACCAACCCATGAACGGTTTGTGACATCACCATCTCGCTTGACTCTTCATCCTTAAAAACATATATTTATTTTTTTAAGATAAATATTACATGTATCATCGTCACTCAGAGCAGGAAACCAAATCCATCTATTCCCCAAGCAACTTGGGGATATTGCGGGACGGGTAAAGAAATTACATCATTTGATCAAATTAACAAGACAGATGATTATGTCATCTTATATTATCTTATCTTATCGATGTGGCCCTTCAGGTAGCACTTGGGGGATGCCACCATTATTTAGGCATTTTTGCAAGATGGAGATGAGTTTGGAACCAGTTGACCAGATTTACAGTATTTATGCTTTTACTATAACATATCTGCACTCTTCAAAGCACGGCAAATGGGCTTTGTACATAAACATATTGCTAGATGAGAAATTGCTAGATGTAATTGTTTTAACATGATCACTTGAACCACATATTGGTTACCTAATGCTTTATGGCATTTTTTGAAAATACATTTCTTTTTGGATCTAACAATGTTTTTTTTATTATTATTTATGCTTTCAGTGAGTATTAAAACGAAACTGGACTGTTTATTTGCAATTTTGATGTGATAAATTCCCATACTGAAAATGTAGAAAGATTTTTAATATAATTTGATTATGGTGTTATTATGGACACCTTTAACTCTTCCTATAAAATAAATATTAGACTTTATTTTTTCAGTTGTTCGAGTGTTTGGCAACTTTCAGTTGGTAATCCCTCACTTTCTGCTTTTCGGCTAGTCTAAAAACCCATTTATGCTCAAAGTTTAATTTGCGGACGCACAGAAAAAGTCCTCTGTGGTCGTTTTGTGCACATTTCAGTCCGTCATCAGGAAGCTTGCAGATGTGTACCAAAACGTTGTTCAGCAGAGCTCCACACATCCATCTGGGATTGCTCCATTGGAGATGTATTTCAGAAGGAGGGGCCTTATCAAAAATCCTTGCATATGATTGGATAAACCACTTGTCTGTCACCTTTACTGACGAACAAGTGGAGCCAGCAGAGCCATTTGGAAGATCAAGCTTTTGCCAAACTCGGTCAGGAGAAGGGTGAAAACATCGTTTCCACTAAAAGCCTTCAAAGCTGTTCTCTGGTGTTCTTTTAAAGAATTGGTAGATTGTAGATGAAATAGCAGCATCAATATTAACACTTGCTTCCTCGCTGCGAGCCGCCATTGTTGTCTGAATCCAAACGGTTGCTTCTCTGATACGTCACATCTACGAAAATCCTGCCCTCCGATCCTAATTGGCTCGTCCATTTTATGCGGTATTGAAATCCCTCCCAGTGGCAGCGATTCTAGATGGATGTGTGGAGCCGTGTGGAGCCGTGTGGAACGACATCCATCTGGCGAGAGTCAGGCTACCAAAACGGAGCAACACCACCAGTAATTGGGGGGGTGGGTGGCGAGGCACAGTATAACTCACGTGCGATCTTGAAGAGGAAGGAAGAAGAACAGTACCATTACAGAACTTCTCCATCCACATGATGCGCTGTTTTTTAATGGCCGCACGCACAGACCACCTCAGTCTAATGCAGCTTTCTGAGAATGTATATTGTCCGGATGTCCTCCACCTTCGTCACTGTGCTATTTTTCTCTGAATTTGGAAGCTGGCTCAGAACTGCCCTCTGGTGATTACCATACCTAACAACAACTTAATAAACGCACTAAAGAACATGAGAGTCTGACATTGTTAGAAACAGTCAGACAAGACAGGAGCATAAATGGGTCTTAAATATGCACACTGTTACACTGAGGCCCCTTTTCCACTCTTTAAAATGGAAAAAAAAAACACATTGATCTTCATAAGTTAGGAAATAAAGGCCACAATAAGCTTGAACTGATTCATGGTGCATGTAAAAGCCTAACATGTTGGGGAAGAAGGTGTCCTGATGGAGTTGTACCTGCTGCTGATTCTCCCTCTGCAGGTGAAGCCTGGCCTGAATGTACCCTCTGGTCTCCTGAAAAGCTTGTCTCTGGGAAACCTCCGCCGGATAGTGGGTACAGATGCCGATGATGTTGGTGCAAAGGAAGATGAGGACATTAGCACTCACCTGGAGAGAGCAGAGGGGGGAGGATGAGGATTTTGCAGGTTCTCTTTTCACAATTTTATATATATTTATATAACATTATGAATGTTACCATTGAGACAAGCCTAATGTTGTCAATGCAGATAGGATTTTACCAATTCTCATTTCATATTATAGCATAGTCATAAACCCGTGAGGTTTGTTCTGCCCTGTCAGTCAGGGTTAATTTACAACAAAGAGTTATTAAGTTATTTATGGGCTAATATATTAAAGAAATTTCCAGTATTTATTCCATAAATCTCCCTGAAATGAATCAGTTGTTGGCCGTTGGTCATAAGTCAGCAGTCACATTCTGTAAGATCTGATTATGATTTGATCAAATGTAATAAGAGCAGATCAGTCAGCCTGTGCAGCCTGCAATAACTGTTAAAATAGCTTAACTAATTATGGTGCCCTTTAGTTTGCCTGATCCTCATGACATTTATCCTTCTTATTAACCAAATATATCACTGGAAAAAAAGTATTTACGCTTCTCCATTTGCTGCGCCTATTAAACGTTAAATTTCATCAAAGTTGATTGCAGTTTAAGGCTTAAATTACAACAATCTATAAAACTCATGACCATAAAGCTAGTGGGAGGTTGGGAAGATTAAAATACTTAGAAAATGTGTCAAATATGTTTTTTTTCTTTTCCTTTTTTTCAGCAAAATACCAAATACAGTCACAAGTGCCAGTTCTCACACTCTTTGTATCAGCTTGAGAGCTAAATCTCACACTTCTTTGTGGCCAAAAACAATGTTAGAGCTCATGCAAGGAGTTCCTTTATTGTTGCAAGGTGTGCACATTTACTGTAAATTATTCAGAAGAGAGGCCCTTGGGGTTTCCTTTTCTCCAATTTTTGTTTGAGCTTTTTTCGTCAAATTAAGAAATATAAAGCCCACCACACAAAAAACACTCATTTTGCTTCTCCATTGATTTGCTTTTAATCCTTTATTTAGCCAGGAAGGTCTCTGTGAAACATAATTCCTACATGTCTGCATGCAGATGGAGTCTGAACCAAGTTTGTCAGGATTTCTGTGCACACACATGCAAATGAATGCAAAAAATTATAAAGTACAAATATAGTTGTACAAGAATCTATTCAAAGTCGCCTGTGTAGTTTTTTTTAATTGTTTTATTATGACGTTAACCAGAACAATTTGGAGAAATATC
The DNA here is from genome assembly GCA_037039145.1 of Fundulus diaphanus. Taxonomy (NCBI): domain Eukaryota; kingdom Metazoa; phylum Chordata; class Actinopteri; order Cyprinodontiformes; family Fundulidae; genus Fundulus; species Fundulus diaphanus. The sequence continues at coordinate 41,117,250 of CM073129.1, read as the reverse complement.
TGTAATGTGCACTTAATGGACATTCATGGTGTAGATCATAGGTAAAATACAGTGTCTTTCCAAAACTATCCAAAAGTATAAACTTTTCCAAAATGTGACAATTTACCACAAACATTATGTGTATTTTATTCGGTTTTTAGTAGACAGACCAACAGAAATCTGAAAAGTACGGGTGGCATATGCATTCATTGACTCCCTGAGTCGAAACATTCTCTAGCTCCACCGTTGGTTGTGATTACAGATGCAAATCTTTATGGTGCCTCTCTACCACTTGCACACATCTACAGACTGGAGCTTTGTCTCAATCCACTTTGCAGCTCAAACTCTGTCAACAATTTTCAGGTCCTGCCACAGATTCTCAACTTGATTCAGATCTGGAGTTCGGGTCCTTCTAACACATGAATAGCCTTTGCTCCATCCATCTTCTAATGGAGGCTGATAAGCTTCCTTGTTCCAGCTGAAGACCCAAATTCCCAGAGTATGACGCTGCCTCTATCTTGTATCATTGTATGATCGGAGTGATAGACAGTGTTAGCATTTCCCATGTTTTCCATTGTAAAACATAATGCATTTTAATTTCACGCTACATCATTAATTGGCCAATTACATTAACTGCAGCAAATTACATTAAAGTTTGTCTTTGTAATGTGAAAAAAGCAAAAGGTTATGAATAGATATAGATATTAACACATTTGCAAGACCATATAAATCAGCATATGTACTTTGTTACATACTCCTCTCCTTATCACTGCAATTCCTTTCAACTCGCATGCAGGAATATCTGAGGCATCCTTCACTTGTATCATTCTTGTGTTTGTGGCTCACACACACGCTCCTTTTAAGAAGAAACGGAGCCCGGTCCACTAAGCACATACTAATTTTTATAGCAAGCGTCCACGCTGCAGTCTGCTTGGAAGCGTCTGCGGTTTTTAATATGATAATGAGACAGGGTAACCTCCAGCGTACAATAAAAACCTGCAGTTTGCATCGTGGGAACAGCTGCCGACCCCTTGCAGGGCCACTTCCTTTAAAAGACAAGCTCTTGTTTCCACGCTGTACGTGACGCTCCTCACTGCGGAGGCCACATGTGGACACTGGGGAGGCTGAGAGTGCGGCAGAGGGGGACAGCCTGGATTAAACTCTAACAGGAGCAACGACAAGGTTGTCAGCTGTCAGGGGCCTCTGATGTTTCACCCTGGAGACTCTGCTTCTACTTTTTCTTGCAGCTCCTGTAAGCTAAGAGCGTCACGATGACCTCTACTGGGTGAAAAGGGGAATGCACACAGGTAAGGGCACTATACAGTAGACTATAATGCAGCTGCAAAGGTAAGATACAACATATAAACCTAGAAAACCCATTAGTCAGCTCTCACTGAACAATAGTTTACATTCTAACGTATTATTTCATCCAGCAAAGGCATCTTTAAAGTTAATTGGCAAACGTACTGTAACTCGGTTTAGATATGGTCTGTCATCCATGGAACAGAATGGCCCGGCCAGTTTTAAATTTCGTTTTGTTATTTTGCAGCTAAAAGTTATGTAATCAACATAGAATCTACCCACCCAAAATAACAAGCTTGCGTGTGCACATGCCTTTGATGACATCACAAAAGGCCTAACTGATGAGAGGTGTCTGGAGTGCATGCATTTGGATTTTCCTTGCGTTGTCCTCTTTAGTCTCGTGTTTTAATCCATTTGCTCCATCCAAGGTGTTGGTCTGTATTCTGTTACAGCTAAAGCAAAACGTTTGAGTCGGACACAAAACCACCGCATGGATTTGAAGGAAATTTAATAAATAATTGATGTCGATAATAAACGTGAGAGCAGTTTGTGAAGAGGAGCAACGCGATTGTGCTTTCTTTTTATGATCAAAATACATGACTAGGTCCCTTCAAGGCTTTTTGCTCATTTTTGCATGGCCAATAAATGTATTTTCTTAAAAAAATAAATTGATTTCTAAATTGCAAAGGTTATATTTTCACGAGGCAGACAATATTGCAGTGAAAACCACAATCTTCCACTGAGGACAAAGAGTTGCATACAGTAATGTTGCCATAAAACAACGATGGTGCATGGTTTTCTACATGTTTTACAAACAAAATCCTCAAACATTTGATGTGCATTTCATTTCAGCAGCCCTCTTCTCTCTGATGCTGCTAAGTAAAAATCAGCCCAAACTAGACATTTGCTTTCAGAAGTCATCTAGTAAGCAGAGTCTATCAGCATCTGATTTCATTCCAACAGGCCATATAGGGGATACAGCAAATATGCAAGGGAAGATCTTCTGGTCAGAAGAAACCAAACTGGAGCTTTATTGTCTAAATGCAAAACATTGTTTCTGACTAAAACTAAAACTCTGCATCACCCTGAACCCAACATCCAGAACATGTTACATGGTGGTAGCAGCATCATGCCTTTCTTCAGCAAAGACAAGAAACCCGATCTGACATGACCGAAATTCGGACAGAGATAGATACAGGACAATCATGGAAGACAAACCTGCTCCATACTGTAAATGGATTACGACTGGGTTGAGGTTCAGGAGCGGTGAACGTCAAAGCGTCAACTCCAACTGAGCCGGGTGTGAAAAGTGATGTTTACATTCCACCATCCATTCAAACTAACCTTGGACTTTTTTTTTTACAAAGAAAAACGGGAAACAATTTAGTTTCTAGATGCGAAAAGCTGGTACAGACATGCCGTAAAAGACTCACAGTCGTTTTTGCAGTAAAAGAAAAGAAACAAAGATCTGGTGAGGCTCACTAATAACAGAAAATGGCAGTTTTAATGTTCGCTTTAAAAAAAATGTTAAAACCATGTATCACTTTTCCTTCTACTTCACAGTTCTTCTATGTTGGTCTTTCGTGTAAATCCTCAATTACACACATGGACGTTTTGTGGTTTTAATGAGACAAAATATGAAAACGTTTAAGTTCTCCTATTTTGCAAGGCCCTTTATAAATACAGCATTTCTGCATTATCAGAAACTTATTCGTAAAACTGCCAAGTGTTTTTATTTTATTTTTTTATTTAACTCGACAAACCGTAAACTTTACACTAGGGTTGGGAAAGGTTTACTCAACCAGCTGACTCACGGGAAGAGGTTGTTATGTTTTATGAAACAAAACATGTATAATATGGTTCTGTTCTTGAATTAAAACATTTTCTTCTGCACAATACTCACAACCTATAACCTCTCATTACTCTTTTTTCATTTTTACAAGAATGTTTTCCATGACCAAGTCTGGAGTCTAAAATTATACATGCTTCAGATTATTAAGGCCACTTTGGAAATGCGTCTCTAAACATAGTGTCTGTCCTTCAGCCTGTGAATATCCTGCTCCTTTATTCTCTTTCGCAGACATTGATGGAGGAAAGAACAAAGGTAAACACAAAAGACAACGATATCAAATCAAATCAAATGAAAACTGCTTAAGGGGGAGTAAAAAGTGGCATGAACGTATGAATCTGAAGAATAGCAGCAGTGTGAAACAGAAGCAAAAATAGAAACAGATGGCCAATGCAGAAACAAGTTTACAAAGAAAGTGAACAAAAAGTGGATTATAAAAGAAAAATTACTGCAGCATGATGGACAAGGCAGATAAAACTGAAGAACGACAGCTGTCGAGGGTAGGAAGGAAATAAGTGGTACGAACAGAAGCGGGACGAGGAAGGAAAAAACACAAGGATGACAAGGGTAGGAAGAGTGTGAGTGGGGGGGGGGGGGCAGATATGGGCCACAGCGACATTAGGCAGATGGCTGAGAGCGCTCAGCACTGTTTACTTTACTCTTACTGTTCAAGCAAAAAGCAGCCACGACACTAAAGTGAAACCTGCAGCGCCGCAGGCCGATTCCAGGTGGATGTTTGTGCGTGCGGACAGCCGAGCGATGACTTCTTCGTGCAAAAATGGCTTTTATTATTTCCATATGCAAAATCCTGCAGCGACAGCAAGCATACATCAGCATGGATTGGTGCCACGAGCCTGCGTGCAATTTTCCCAGCCTCAAAGTAATTGCTTGCTTTTCTTAAGAGGGCATGGACGAGTGGGTTTACCGAGCACACAGCCGTGTCCTGTGTTTATGCAGCAGCACTCCACCTCTTCAGGAGCTCGGCTTGGCAGCGCTTACCTGCTACCTGCCCAGCGCTGGCCAGCACACCTGCTCACTTCCACTGCGCTCAACAGCACACTCATTAATCTTGACTGCTGTCCACCTTTCCTCCGCGCCATTAAAACCTCTCGTCTGTCCAGCGTGTCATCTACGTCAAAGCGTGTGATCGCTTTGTGAGCATGAGAACGAATCGTGTATCAATGTTTTTTTTTGTCTTTTTTTTCTGCAGTGGAAGCAGTTGTCGTTTCGCCCAGGGGGTGACGCGGGTGGAAGTGGCCAACCGGCTGGTCTGTGGAGAGGCCCTAATCCCTGGATATCAAAATGGTCTTACGTAAGAGCTGCTCTAAACTCAAAAAAGGACAGGAGAAGCAGCGGTAATACTGGCTATTCTGCAGCATAGATTAAAGTGCATTTTGTCACAAAGAAGCCCCCCCCCCCCAACAGCTTAGAGGGGATATGCCGGCTTAATCGATAAATGATCTACACGGCCGTATTGATGCGTTGCAGAATCAATAACCAGCTCTTCTCATAACAAGTCCTGCAAAGCTGCTGCACGCGCAAACAAACCCACGAACAGTGTGTGTCTGTGTAGGGGGTCTCTTATTTCTCTCTTGGTTTTTATGCTACATTCCTGTCACTTTTTTATCATCCCATTATATTGATTTCTTCTAAACCTTTTTATCTGTTTTATTTTGTTCTGTTTTGGTTTGCTAAAAAATGTGCTTCCTGTTTCTCCTTTTAGGTTCGAAATTTTTTTGAATCAGCACATCTGATTTTTATTTGTGATTAGCCCCCTTTCTGCTTGACTGCCCGTCATTGCTTGGATTGCTTCTAATCCCAGTTTATATTAATGAAACGTAATTGAACCCTCGAACCTGCCTGCGTTTGGATCTTTCTACTACAAGCTTATGCCGTCTCCACAGGTTCTTCCACAGAACTGCCCTGCAAAAGTGTTTTCCCCCTTCTTGCGTGGTAATTCGTTTTTGTCACACTTGACGTGCTGCACGGTGACACAGTTGGTAGAACCGTCGCCTTGCAGCAACAAGGTCCTGGGTTTGAATCCTGGGGTCTTTCTGCATGGATATTGCACGTTCTCTTGCATGCGTGTGTCCTCTCTGGGTACTCCTGCCTCTTCCCACAGTCCAAAAACAGGACTGTCAGGCTAGTTGGGTTTCTCCAGATTGTCTTTAGGTATCGGTGTAAGTGTACATGGTTTTCTCTGAAAATAACCCAACCATTAATCAACAATTTCTGTTGTTTCACCCAATGAGGGTGAGGGTTTTTCTGTCTGGCACCCAGTCCAGGGTGTACCCCGCCACCGGAGATAGGCACCAGCCCCCCGCAGCCCTGCAAGGATAAGCGGTGATTGACAATAGATGGACAATGAACAAAGATAACCTGAGTAAATAGAAAATGCTTTTTTGTAATGATGATTTCATTAATTAACATAAAAAAGCTATTCAAACAAACCTGATCCTCTGTGACTCTTGGAGACATTTGGTAGGCTGGCCATTCCTGGGAACATCCTCCAGTGTTTCATATTTAATCTATTTGTGCATAATGACGAAGTTGGTTTGGATAGTTTTTTTAAAATCATCATTGGAATCTTCTTTAGTTTTTACTAAAGCTACCTTTGTCTGATATAAAAATCCATTTGCTGATCGGTTAACAAATATGTAAATGAAGCAAAAAAAAAAAAGGGCAGAAATAGATAGGGCAAATACTATTGACAGAATTGTAAGTATGCAAAAAATAAATAAATAAAAGTGAGGAAGAGGTTCAGAACCTGGTATTTAGACAATTTCCCACAGTGTTATTCAAATAATGACTATATTTGTGACTGTAATTGTTGCTAAACCGAGACTGAAAAAATGAAGGAAGCTCTGAATTTTAGCTCCACATTCATTGCAAGGGAGGAGACCACAGACCATAACAAAAACCCTTTATGATCTCAATCAATACCTTCTACTTTCAAAGTCCCCACAACCAAACATCCAGCACGGTGAAAATACAACTAGAACTCTGGATTAGAAATAAGACTTCCTTCATTTGTGTCTCGTACAGATGTAGGGTTTTTTGTTCTTTTTTGGTAACCTAACTCTCATGACCTTCTACGCCTAAATCTGGACACGTGAAGCAAGAGCACGAGAGCAGTACAATCAGGTGAGCCTGACAGAGAGCAAATGGAAGATTTTAAAAATATATTTATAATTTTTCTCCCCTCCTTGTGATGAATTTAACACAGCGCTCATGTATTTCACCATGAAGTCCACAATCCTGACAGTGAGTCTATAAACATGGACTTTTAAGGCCATCCGGCCCCTATTCAAAGTTGGGGAGTGAGTGGGAGAGCTTGGGCCAGTGACAATGTTCAGCTCTTTCAAAGGAGACAAAAAAGAACCTAAACTAATGTGCTGCATCAGAATGCCATTATTTAGCGCAGCTATAATCAATGTTTTCACGTCAGGAATGGGTCACAGGCAGGGAAGGAGTGACAAACCCACCGCTATTTTCCACAACTCTGATTCTACCATCAGGACTATTGAGCGTTTTCTCCCCTCAGCATTTCTGTTTTATGAGTTTTGGTTTTGTACGGCAGTATTTAAAACTATATTCAAATGGAAGGAAAAGCTCAGAATAAATAGATGCTAATCAGGGATGGGCTGATCAGGACGTTTTGTCCCCTATACCGCTCATTTGAGGTTAGGTATTTCCCCAAACTGATACTACATTAAAGTTAAAGCCAGGTATTTGCCAGAAAAGTCATTAACTTTAAAGTGCATTGAATAAACCAAAGACATAGTCCGAACCAGCAAGCCTTTGTCTGAAAGTAGGATGTGAACGATTGTTGTTCATCTTGACCCAATTTCATCTAAATTTTTATCTAAAACGACCCAATCTCAAGACGACAAAAGGTTTTCGCTTCGCTTCTTTGTGTTAACGTCGCACAAGAGCAGGTTCTCCCTTTTATCCCACCGGCTCTCGTTTATATGCAACGCCACAGGTGTCAGAAGGGAAAAAAGAGGTGAGAGGAATATGTTTCCTTAGTTCAGGAAACACCGTGCAGGGATTAGCCACCTGTTCTTCAGTTTAGTTGATTATTCTGCCTGAGAACATGCACGACATGAATGGTTGTCAAACATTTCCATTGTTTGTGCATTATCAGAAAAAAATAAATAGACATCCATAAACATTTCCACTGCTTGATAGAAGTAGATCTCAAAGCTCTAAATTGGAAAAGGAATAAAGAAGTCTGGATTCAGGCGGGAAAAAAGTGGGTTTCTCTGAAATCCCCAAACCCACCATCCAAAATGGGTGCCGTGAGTTTAACAGCTGAAATACTGAGCTGTTTATTTGGACTTCTGGGAGTTTATATCATCAAGTCTAGACAACTGCATGTGAAGCATCTTGTTCCTTTAGTGTTTGAAGACAATGCAGAGACATTGTATTCAAACAATACATGCTAGCAATACACAGTATTAGCATCTATTGCTAATAGTGATTAGCCATTGAGAACAGCAACGGGCAGATCCTTCTGGTTTTCTGACTCGCATTTACAACATGATCATATTGTGCGTGTGATTATTGCCTGGTCCAAGTTCTGCCTGAAAAACTCCATAGATTCACACAAACATGCTGGTTTCTAATTTATCTGCTGGAATAAAAATAATAGGAGATAAATGTCTGATAGATAAGGTCTAATTGACCTTTATTTTTACTTCACCCCCAGTTCACTCTATACATTTGCATTTAACAAAACTAATATTTTACACAGCACATGCAAAAACATGGGAAATCCTTAAAAGCTAAGAGCAATTAAATTGTTTTATTTCTAATCTTTTTTTCGTTAAGTGTCACACCTTCACCTTGTCAGGGATGATGGATAAACGTTGTTCTAAATTGCGCACGTTCATATCCACATGGTTTCCAATAAATAAACTCCAAGCTATAAATGAACTTGAAGTGAACCTGAAACCCCGTCAGAAAGATGGAAGAAACTATGACTCCATTAAAATCCAAACAAATATTTGCCTTAAACTCTTCCATAAATCCTCAATATTCCTGCTCAAAGATCACTTTTGGAGTCCAGCGGACATCACAGGCATCTTAGGCCCAACGTGACGATGACTCCATTAGACTGACGCTACTAAAGGATCGCTCCTGCTTCATGTGTTTGCGTGAGCTTCTTTCTCGGCCTTGTGAAAGGTTCCGCTTGGTGCTGGCCTCAAACTGACACCCACGGAGGCTGCGAATTATCAGAGATGCCAGACCAGCTTTCACTTAGCAACTCTCACTCACATTCCTCAGTCTCCCTCCAAAGACCCAGAGTCCCCTCCTCAAGGTTCAGGGAGGATGCAGCGACCAGCTGAAGGGGGGTGGAGGATGTGGAGGCAGTTAAAACCGAAACATATCGGCCTGTGTTGTTGGATAACTGATTTATAGATACCCATAATATTTCTATTTCCCTTTTTCTTTTCTTCACATGAAAAAACAAAACGTTTTTTATGTATGCATAGTATACCAAATGTCAGTACACTGCTAGTGCTGGAACCAAAGTCAAAGTCCTTGATTGCGCTCACATTCATGGCCAGATAAAGATAAAGATTGTTCTGTTTCTGCCATTTGAAAGAATACATTCAGGATTGGAGGTATGGAAATTTCATGGACGACTTTGAACATATTGCCCCTTTCAACCTTCACAAAATGGTTGTGTGCATCCATTGTGCTTGTCAATATGTGAATCTAGTCAACAAATCCATTCCATAGATCATCCCCAAACTTCAGCGGGGGCAGGCCCTGCATGCAGCATATACAGTAAGGGGTATGTTTACTGGCTTCATTTTAAGAGGAGGGATTTTTAGAGCAAACATATAAAAGAACATACTTACACAGGTTATTTTTGAATGAAAAGAGGATTTTAGCAGCTATAGTTCAATAGTTCATTAAGATTACATGGACCCACTGAGATAATTGAAATTGCAGTTTATGGAAGCCTAGCAGCGACTTGTCTGTCAAAAACTAAAGCATATTCATCACTGGAGATTTGAATGTATTTACTTTCAATTTTATTGAAAGTACATTTTTATTGTTATTGTTTTATTCTGTTTTGTACAGTGGTTTGATTTAAAGTACTAATAAAATAAAAATATTATTGGTAATATTTTTAATGGATCATAAATCCACTGCAAACCATTTACTGAGAAATCATCAGAGAAAAGTCAACCGTCTTAAAGGCCTTTTGAATCTAAGATCTTCTACTCCTCACCTGTTGGATATGTCGAATAAATATTTGAATTTGAACATGTAATTTTTATCTGAATATGCCATATGATCAATGATTGTGCAATACTTACTCCATTTTTATTTTTACTTTTATTTTTGCCTTTCTAATTTTTTCATTCCCTGGTGCTTTAGAACTAACTTTAGATAAGATTAACTTGTTTTTTCATGACTGATTTAGTGTGTATTGAGTTGTTTTGATTTGAGATTCTTTAGATTGATTTTTATTATTAGCAGTTTGTGTATTACCTGAAGAGTATTTCCTCTCTTGATCTTCAAGTCAAAAGAATGCCTACAAGAAAGTAGCTACTCATCTAAACCTGCTTATATTTACAGTCAGAGCAATAATGACAAGGTTTCAGACCAGGGAAAGTATCACAAGAACCTTTGTTCCCACTTGGTTTTGACAATCGTTCTGGTTCATCGGGATGTAAGCAGACGAGGGTAACACTATTGGTGTTAAAATATCTCTGACCGGATCACAGTTATCTGCTTCACTTGCAAATAAACCAGCTAAGCAACAAACATCAACATTTCTGCGGATGTTTCTGTAGCGCCACAGATGCATTTAATGACTTCAGAAATCAGCATGACTGAGATCTGTGTTATTTCGGCTACAAACCTTGTATAAGCCCGTCTGCTGCTTAACAGACATGATATGAATGCAACGTGAATGAAAAGGGACTTTACAAAGTCCAGTGTGAACGGCTCAGACTGAAAATGAAAACCCACAAAAAAGCAACGAAGCGAAACATCCGGCAGCACCCTAGTACACACCTTTATTAGTTTATGTACACTGTGCTGCACAAAAAGGATTGGACATCCAACATTTAGCGAGCTTATGGGATTTGCATTGGACTGCAGTATGTTCAGCCAAACCATAATTAGAAAATTCATCAGAGTGAAATTTATTCATTCATACAGCGTCCACTGATCACTAAAAATCCAACTGGTGGGGAAATCTTTCTGTTTTAAATGAGGAGAAATCAAAATTAGACATTCATCAGAAAGCTTCTTATCTTTAGGATATTATGATTATGACAGAAGTGCTGATTTTGGCAAAACTTTTTGGATAAGATTTGTCTTTATTGCGATTTCCAGGTGAGGATGCCGCCTAAGGGGAGCCCTGTCATGTCACTGGGTCGTCCTTCAACGTGTCCCTGGTCAGATTCAGACTGGAAAAGCAGTGCAGATATTAATGTTCCACCTCTGACAGCTGCAGTTCTGTATCCCACTGTTAGACTAGTGATGGACCAGCAGAGACAGTCATCTTGGGGGGGGGGGGGGGGGCGGGGGGGGTCAATAAATATGCTTTATAAGAGATTACTTTAAGGGTTTCCTGCACATCTTTAGCAGCACTCCCTAATGTTCATTTTGTTCAAGGTTAATCTACTTGACGAACCTCTGACCCATGCCAGTCCTCAAGAAAGACTCAGTGCTTTAAATCAACTATAAGTTGTTATAACTCAAAAGTAAGACACTAATTGTTTGTGAAAAAATTTATCTACAAATTCTTTCATCACTGCTCAAATTTACCTGCCTTGAAGCTTTCATCAGAGAGGCAGCACAGAGACCAAAGGTTGCCCTAAAGAACTTGCAGAGATCCACAGCAGAGACTGGAGGATCTGTCCATAGGACCACAATAAGCTGTGCACAGCTGAGCTTTATGGAACGGGGCCAAGAAAAAAAGCCATTACTTAGTGTTAAAGATTATAAAACATGTTTTGAGTTTGCCAAAAAGCCTATGGGTGACTCCACAAATGTAAGGAGGGTGCTCTGGTCAGATAACTTTTCGTCCACCAAGGAAAACATTTGCATTACATGGTGGTGGCAGCATCATGATGTGGGATTGTTTTTCAACGTCAGAGACTGGAAAACTGGTTCGAGCTCAGGGAAAGATGGATTCTGCTAAATACTGGGATATTCTTGAGCAAAACCTGTCAACCTGCTTCTGAGTTGAGACTTGGACGGAGACAATGACCCAAAACTTACTGCTAAAGCAGCACTTGACTGGTTTAAGGAGAAAAATTTAAATCTGTTGGAATCGTCTAGTCCAAGTCCAGCCTTCAATACAATTTACAATCTGTGGTTAGACCTGAAGATCGCTGTTCACAAGTATCCAAAGCCACTTACACCTTTTATTGCCGCAAAAGGTGGCTCTAAGAAGTGGAGGAGTTTAAGTCCCTCAGGGTCTTGTTCACGAATGAGGGAAAGATGGAACGGGCGATCGATAGGCGGATTGGTGCAGCGTCTGCAGTGAAACAGGCGCTGTACCGGTCTGCTGTGGTGAAGAGAGAGCTGAGTCAAAAGGCGAAGCTCTCGATTTACCGGTCGATCTACGTTCCTACCCTCATCTATGGTCATGAGCTTTGGGTCGTGAATAAAATCGCGGATGCAAGTGGCCGAAATGAGTTTTCTCCGTAGTGTGTCTGGGCTCTCCCTTAGAGATAGGGTGAGAAGCTCAGTCATCCAGAGAGGACTCAGAGTAGAGCCGCTGCTTCTCCACGTCGAGAGGAGCCAATTTAGGTGGCTCGGGCATCTGGTTAGGATGCCTCCCCGGTGAGGTGTTCCAGACACGTCCCACCGGGAGGAGACCCAGGGGAAGACCCAGGACACACTGGAGGGACTATGTTTCTCGGCTGGCCTAGGATCGCCTTGGGGTTCCCACAAAGGACCTGGACTAAGTGGATGGGGAGAGAGAAGTCTGGGCCTCCATACTAAGGCTGCTACCCCCGCATGGATGGATGGATGGATGGATGGATGGATGGATGGATGGATGGTGGCTCTAAAAAGTCCTGACTTTAGGGGGTGAGTAGTTGTGCACGCTGAGGTTTTCTATAATTGTGTCCTAGTTGTTATTTGCTTGACTAGTTGTATGCATGTTCTGTAAATTAAACGGTGCAAACTCTAAAACTATGCATTCTAATTCCAGGTTGTGAGGCAACACAACATGAAACATGCGGAGGAGGATGAATGCACCTGAAAGGCGCTGCAGATTGGCTTCTTGAGAGAGTACGTCATTTCTTTCGACATTATTATTATTATTTCAATAATTCATTCCTGCGAAATTGTCCTCACTGTCACGTTTGGCCTTTCTCACAGGGGATCTGTGTGTGTTTGGTGCCAGGCCGTTGCTGGGTTTGTGTACCCAGACTGAGCGTCATGTCTGTACACAGCTTGCACTGCCCTTATCTAAAATGACCAGAACCCCGGCCACAGATAAAGAGTCATACCCCTCCTTCTCTTCCTGCTCCCCTAACTCGGCCGGGCGGTCTTCGCGCCATCCATCTGGAGCTGAGCGTCAGCTGACCCCGATGCCGCACAGGCAGACATTTGTGTTTCACGGTGGATAAAGAACAATCAAAGTGGCAGAGCAGAAAAAAATATATCTTGAAGACCAACCCCCTGTGGAGCAAACTTGTGATGAACGGCAGAGGAAGGTTTCTCAGGAAACTAGTTTCCAGGATGTTCCAAGACGGCAGAAGCTATTCTTATTCTGTCGTGTTCTTAGTCTCCAAACTCTGTCAACACTGTGACGGACATGAAGAAGTGCCATTTAAACAGAGAGGACCATTCTGCTTTGCCTGTTTAATCGCACTGGTCCTACGTGGCTCTTCTTTATATTCCTATGACACATTTTTACCTTACAGTCATACTGCATAAGGGCTAGCCCGGCTGAGTTTTTTTATTAAACGAACAACATAATCAACTTTTTTAAATGTGAGTGCAGGCAACCTGTGTTGTGCAGTGCACAAGATAAAAGCTTTGTCATCCAGGCCTCAGCAGACATGATGAATCAGAAGGCAAGAGTCGATCAAAACACGCCGCAGTTCAACAACATTTCAGAAAGAGGACTCGCGCATAAAGGGGCAGGGCTTGTTACAGTGACGCAACAATATCTTCTCAGACATTATGCAGCAGGGGTATCCAACTCCAGACCTCTGGGGACAATGTCCTACAAAGTTTTACACACCGTCCTGTTTTTAACGCAGTTGATTTCAACAGATTTCAGCAGAAAGCAATGAAAAGCAGTGGCAGGAATTTAACCATCTAAATCAGAAGTGCAGGAAACCTCTAAAACTATGAGGACTGGGGGCTCGAAGGACAGGAGTCAGAGTACACATGTCCTCAAGTCAGTTGTCCTAAGACCAAGTCAAGTCTTTGAGGCACAATTTACAGTCTGAAGTCTGAAATTAACATTCTCCCATTTGATTTAGTTAGTCTGCCTAAAACACAGAATTGCTAGTAGTTAAGAATTAAAACAACTTCTTCTTTACTAAATTCAATAGTATGAGCTGTTTTGAAAACAAACGCAATATAATATTCACCCCACTAAACATAGTGATGATTTTTTTTCCCCATGCATTTTAATGCATGGGGACCGGGGAACCGGGGAACTTGCAGCCTCTCCATGTCGCACGTGCCCTGCTCTAAAACCTAGGCTACCACTTCTCAAAATATAATGCAATACAAACGCTGCTTAATGGTAGCAATAAGTAAAAAGAAAATAATTTAAAGGCTCGCAGTAACTTTTTTTACGGCAAATAATGTTTAGAAACGTCACAGAGAACCCTTAGAGCTGTGCTTAACGTGTTTTAGGGTTAATTTGAGTCTAAATCAAGTCTGAAGTTTCTCTAGTCTAAGCAGCAGACTCTAGTCACCATCTCTGAGTTGAAGACCTCCAAAAGGGGCTTCTAAAGCTAAATCAGACCTGGTCCCTAATTGGTTTTCCACGACTGAGGAGCGAGGTCAGTTACAAGTCATTATGTCAGTAAAAACATCTCTTCCACTGAAAAGTTGTTTCTTCCTATGTTGTAATTTGATTTTCTGTGGAGGATCACTGAACTGGATGACAATATCACAGTGTTTAGCCCTTAATCCTCACAAGTAGGTATTTTAACATCACCAGATTAATTCATTAATCCCGTTTTAAACAACAGTCAGTGGCTGAGAGCACCCGGTCGAATCCTGACTGGTTGTACACACAATTTCAAGCAGATTTATTAACACCACCTGGCAATATTAAAAGACTAACCATGTTTGTGAAAGTTTTCAAACATGAATTGCGAGATTTGACTGAAAGTAGTAATTCCAAGCACAGATCTGTGTAGTGCATTGACTTAGATTAACTATATAATGAGCAATATTAAACCAAACAAGGCCTGACTTTTTATTAAAGTCTGCCTTTTTGTTCATGTCATCCTGAGTTATTGAAAGTCAAACTGACAAAGCATCTTTAAACATGATTGACTGACTGTTGCCTCTATTATCCTGCCTCCAGAAAAGGTGCTGAGTTAGAACCAGTTTTACAGCGTTCACATCAGCAATTTTAGCATTGGAAACGGTCACAAATGGATCTTAACAACCACAAGTACCAGTTTTGGTACAGTTTGTTGGGAAAAAACCCTAAGACATCAACAGGAAATAGGTAATAACTCTGATCAAAATCAAATCAAAATTGCGATATATTCCAACCACAATTGCGATTTCATTTTGACTTTTCTCTGCATTAACCACAAGCAACAAAAATGGCCTGTAGATAAAGATTTTTGTAAACAAGGACTTTTTAAAACAAGAAATGTAACTGTTTTTATTAATCAGAATACTATTATTCAAAAGAATATATATATAAACTTGCCTTGCCTAATGTAGACATTTTTTTTGAAATCCTGAATCTTCTATTAAACATATTTATTTGTTTTTTGAGGTTTTTACAGCACTAGTGGCTCATTTTTTGTATAGTGGGCAGACAGGACATGCAGCAAAGGACCACAGGTTGGAGTCAAACTTGGGTCAGCCGCATCGAGGACTAAGGCCTCCGTACGTGGGTCGTGCGCGCTAACCACTGCGCCACCGATGGCTGTGATAGGACTTCAACAGAACACAAAATAGCATATTATAACTAATTACCTAATTACCTAATTTAACCTGCAAGAAACGAATATCAACAGGTACAATGAAGTTGAAGAAAAAAATACTGAAAGCTTTTCAGAAATTATTGCCAATTGTTATTGGCCATGTATACCGTATTTGATGTTTAATTCAGAGCCATAGACATTTTAAACATAACCAACAAGACAAACTATTCTAACTTTTTTATGCAGAACGTTGATGAGCAATAGGTTAAGCTTTTGGAAACTTTGCCCTAAAGTGCAATTTTGTCTTAGAAAAAACTTTCCAAATGGCAGTGATGCACTTTATAGTAAACTCACTTTAGGGACAGCCTGAGTTTAATAATTTCAACACAAAAATTACAATGGTACTTGCTGCTCCAGCAAATGATAAACAAATGCAGCCATTTATTTAATGTAGTTTACTGTGGACTCCATTAGCAGCTGATGTATTGGAATTTATGGGGACAATTGTGATTATGTATGGGGACAAGCTAAAATAAATGGAGTGCCTGGGATACATCTTCAAAGAGCAAAAAAAAAAAAAAAAAGGATCTTCTAAGCCAAGATACGTTTTAAGATTTGTTCCTGCTGCTCCATTTTTTATAGCACTCATACTGTTAAGAAAAAGAAAAACATTTTGAAACACTTTTCTAGACTCAATAAATCATCCTTGAGGAGTGGAAACATTTTCACAATCAGAATATTTATGCATTGCAACACAAGTCTATCTCTTTAGCTCTGACTGGTGATTTTTTTTGTGTGTGTTGTATATTTTCTGCTGTAGATATTTTCTGAGATGTTCCAGTGAAACACGAGACCCTACCACACATTACATAATTAATGTTCAGCTGAGTCACCATCAGTCCCCTTGTAATGTAAAGACAGTTAAACCCAATACTGCTAAAGGTCACCATTCCTCAGTCATATTCCTGCAGGCGAGGAGCGGGGACAAGCTGCGGGGTCCTAACACTGAAAAACCACACACCACACATTTCTTTTGGCAAGTGGGCGGGTGTGACTTCTGTGGAGAGAGTGCGACTATTGAGGCTTTTTGGTGCTGGAGTTGCCAAAATGTGTTTTTTATTATTTTTATCATTATGATTATTGTTGGAAAGAAAACAAAATTTGCATATAACCAAGGACCTTTTTCACATGTTTTCTTTTTTGTTGTTGTGAGACACATGGAGCTCCCACAGGGCTGCCCAGTTTCATACACTGTGAACAACAGATAACACATTGAGAGACAGCTTGGACCACAAAAAACTATCCTCAAGTACTGTCAAATGAATTTAAAGTAGTTGCAAAGAAGACAAAACCAACTACAGAAAAAAATCAATTTACCTATAAATGCTATGTGGATGTTGAACGCTAAATCAGTGGGCTGATTTGTCCATTAGCCGAAATATTACAGGAGCAAACTGTCATGGTTTGTTTATGTCTCTGTTCCTTCCCTGTTCATTATCTCTCGTTGTTGCCATTTTAGTTTATTCTTGTGTTCTATGTTAATTTTGTAATTTTCTGTAAGATTTCTTCTCCGCGGGTGTCTCTGTTCAGTTCCTGCTCAATAAACTCCTACTCTGAGCTCCTCTGTCTTGATTAGTATCAGCTTATCTTCATTCCCACCTGACTACTCACACCTGTAGTCCAGGTCATTTACCACATCTCCCTTCGGTAAATAGGCGTGCTGGTTTTCTCAGTTCCTTGCTGGTTTCTCTCATTGATTTGATGCTCCTTGTTGCTCCAATGTCTGTGTGGTATCCTGCTGGTCTTCCTCATGGTTTGTCCTCATGGTTAAACGTGTTTAATTCTTCGATATCTGGCTTAAAACTGCCATCATGCTGACCCCTATGGGTTGGAACGTGGGTAGTTTCCCTATTGGTTAAAATAGTACAGCTTGGTAAACTTCACCGCCCCCACGTTCGGGTAAAAATCCATTTCGCCCAGACACACGCCCCCAAAGTGTGTCAGGAGTTGGATTTACGAGCATTTTGAGCTTTTCAGGTTATCTTTACTTGAGATACTTTAAATGTTTATATAAATGTAGACTTTCTGACAGTTTGTCACTGCTTTGAACGTTAGTCCTTGTTAGCAATCATGCAGCTAACATCACTTTACCAGTCAGAAACTGGGCCCATCCTGTTCTCCACTGCTTTGGCAGCGCCGGCTTCGGGCATCGCTGAGTCAGCGCCTAGAGCCTGTGCCTTGGATTGATAACGCTTAGCCCCACTAGGCTCCACAAAGACTCCCCCAACACATTAAGTGACAGGGGGGGGGTAAAAATCCTCCAACTGAAAAAAGAACGATCTGTGACGCAACCATCAGCATCGCTCTGGTCACTCTCCGTGTTTCAATATGTCAAATTAAGCTAGCTGTCACTTTCCTTTGGCACCGCTTAACCCCCACCGCTCACCGGCACACTTTGCCATGCCCCCCAGAGTCTCTTGGCATCACCCACTTTGGTGGCATTTTTGAACATTTGTCTGGGGATGGGGTTATACTTTTACATCGGCTTTAGCTCCACTTTAAAAAAACGGTTTCAAACGTCTTTAATCTAGTTTGAAAATAAGTTTATCTGGAGTTTATTTCAAGTTCAAACAGAAACCTAATTAAATTCTTTGAAAAGTTAGCATTAGCCAATATGCTAGTAAAACCTAAATGTAGAAGCAAACATTTGCATGTTATTTAAAGTGGCCTTAATAAAGTGCTAACTTAAAATTAACAAAAGTAAAAATGAACATGTTACTATGGAATATTTATATATATATATATATATATATATATATATATATATATATATATATATATATATATATATATATATATATATGTATGTGTATATGTATATGTGCACTTCCACTAACCATAATCGGAGATATGAATTTAAATATCATGAAATATTACGATTTACCTTATTTTGAAAAACCCACACTGTCTGCTCCTTCCTGTCAGGCTGTGAAGCGGGCTCATGGCTATTGTGCTGTGCTGCTGTCAGGAGGAAAGGAAAACTAGACACGACAGTCCGGTGTTCCCATTTAATGTCTTTGTTGCTATATTTAGCGATAAGTCAGACCCCTCTAGCGTCTTTCTTTCAAACAGCGACTAGCAACAAGTCTAGCGACTTTTTTGGTGTTACTGGCAATTTTACCTTAGCTTGGTTTCACATAGGTATCTTCTAATTGTCACAGTTCTCCAATAGTAAATATCAACCTTCTTTGCTGATTATTGGTTGAGTCTATTGGAATGCTATTTTTTATTTCTTGTTTTGGTTTCCATTTTAGAACAATTCTGCTGATTTTTCACTGATTTTTGTTTTGCTTTTTCTATTTTCTACAGACCAATCAACTTTTTAATCAAAGTACGCATTTCTTCTTAACATCTAGTAGGACCCGTGTTAATAAGCTTCAAAGAGAGGAATCCAATATTACTAGCATATAACCACCATGTAAATAACCACTTGTTTGAAACCTGAGCCTTTTAACAGAATTAATTACATTACTTACGAAATGCCATACTGCTATTATGTTGAACATGGCACTTTTAATAATGATTTACTTTTTATTTTAGCAAAGGATTTAGGTTTTGCACAAAACCAAAGCATTTATTGTTCTGGTTAGTAATATTGGACTGCAAATATTTTGAACGCTACTGTATTATTCACATTATTATTCAAAGAAGAAAAATCAAAAGCTCAACAAAGAGGCATATAGTCTGGAGAGCAAACATTTATTCCTGGAAATGTGTTACTTTATATCCCAAAGCACATGTATTCTAAAGCAGCGACCACACAAAGCTGCACTGTCACAGCAAGCAGACCACAGATAAGCTCCTCTGAAACAGACAACTGACAAACATCTTCCAGCAATCCCCCCCCACACCACCACCACCTCCACCCGCTTACCACCTCCTCACATGTGACCTCTTCCTCGTCACTGCCATGTTTAATAATGGACTGTCTCATTTGGACCGGAGGGAGGGAGGAAAACAGAGCAGAAATCCATCCAAACAGCACCACTTCTCCACGGCTCACACCAACACCTGCCCTGTAGTTCTTGCTTTCTCGGAGGGAAAATGAAACATAACAAATCAATTTTGACTTGATTTCTACAATTTTCCTCTCTTTTTTTTTCCTCTTTCTTTTTGAATTTTACTTCAGTCAACAGGGAACAAACTGGGTCTCGGCTGCTTGAGTCGTAGCTGTTTCCATGGCAGCCGCTGGACCAACTCGACACGAGCGCTGACGGAGACACTTAGCAATGCTGTTTTTTCCCTGTCAGTCTCAGAAGTGATGCTAAACTAATAACTGCTTTCCCAGAGCAGATTGGCTGATAGGTGTTGGTGGTATGTGTGCCTGTTTGCATACAATAATGTGTCTCTGTAACAATAAAATGCTGTGCACAATAATAAGATATGTAAGAGTGTTTTTTTATGTCTTGGTGTAAATTTCGATTCCCTCTTATGTGGACTGCATTTTTCTGTCATGGCATGTATAAGGAATCCCATCCGTCTGCACCCAATCCGAGGCCTGAGCGAAGCGCACATGTGGCAGGTGTACTCGTTAAAATGCCGCGGCCGAGTTAAACACACAAATTATTTATCAAGGAGGCAGTGGAAGGAGCGCGTGGGGAGAATATCAGATTCTCGTCCCAATGCACCGCCTTGCCTGCATCTTCCTTCCTCCGCTGTTACAGCCGTGCGTTGTTCTACAACAGCAGCTTTGCACAGGTGATCGTCACAGGCCGGCACTTCCTCCGCTGAGCTCCAAGCCTATCATCTAGATGGAGAAAGCACGCAAGGTTGCTCCTGCAGTCAGGGCTGCTGCAAAGGTCGGAACAGCTGCTACAGTGGGTTCACTGAAAGATTTGCTACGACACAGACCCACAAGTTCTCTGCATTCATTTTCTAGGATATTTAATGTCTGGTGTAGGTTATACTGTACATACCAACTGCTTTTTCACATTCTGTCAAATTACAACTACAAACCCCAAAACATAGTGCTTTTGGGGTTTGATGTGATAGATCAACAAACTAATGTGACGTGGAAGGAAAAGGATTATAAATAAAGCGCAGTGTGCATTTGTGTTCAACCCTTTTACTCTGATTCCCCTAAAAAAAAAAAGTACAACTAGTTGCCTTCAAAAGTCCCCTTATAAAAAATGGAATGCACCTGTGTATAACTTAAAACAAATATAAAAAGAGCTGTTTTGTCAACATTAGATAAAAGAATTGTGAACACCACAAAAGTTCATAGCAGAGTGAGATAATAAAACAAAACCCCAAGCTTTGGACATCTGACAAAGGGAGTATTAATCAGAAAATGTTACCAAGAGACCTGCAGTGACTCTAGAGGAGCTGTAGGAATCCATAGCTCAGGTGGGAAAATCTGTGGGCAAACTAACCATTAATTGGGCACTGCACAAATCGGGACTTTATGAAAGAGCCGTAAGAACATAGCCGTTGTTAAAAGAAATCAATAAGAAGTCCATAAGAAGTGTTTCAATTATTTACAGTTGTTTTGTTTTATCAAACAGGTCTCTCTCGTGGCGTGCTCGTGGCGTAGCGGGTAGCACGACCCATGTTTGGAGGCCTTTAGTCCTCGACACGGACGACCCGGGTTCAAATCCGTCCCACAGTCCTTTGCCTCATGTCTCTCCCTTCTTCCACCCCTTTCCTGTCAGTCTACTGTCAATAAAAAGCAAGCCACTAGAAGCTGCAAAAAAAAAAATGAAGATTAAATGAAAAAGAAATTATAATCGTCAAAAATAAAACAGCCTGCTTTGCAGTTTGCCACACACCATATAGGGGACAAAGTGACCATGTTGTAGAAGAAGGTGCTCTGGTCAAATTAGACTAAAATTAAGGTTAGTTAAAATTAAGCTTAATTAATTCCCCATTAGTGGAAGCATCATGCTGCGGGGACACCCTACTTCAACAAGGACAAGAAAGCTAGTCAAGAATTGATGGGAAGATGGACGGAGCTAAACACAGGACAATCCTGAAAGAAAACCTATTAGAGACAGCCAGCTTAGTCAAAGTCTACACCTAAATCTAATTGAGAATCAATGGCAACATTTTAAAATGTATGGTCACAGACATTGTCTAAAGACTTGGACTGATTTTGAGCTATTTTGAATTCACATTTTTATTTAATGAACCCAAAGTTGAAACCAGAGGTACACCTTCATTTTTTTTAAAAAAATGTTTAGTTTGTAGCCCAACAATTTTACCGTGGTCAGAGTTAGGCAACACTTCATTAACACACACAGACGGAAAAAGAAACTGTATAAGATAACAAAAATGTTGGCCTGGCTAAGAAAATACAGGCCTGTGTGTATCCAGTGAAAAAGGGGGCTGGATGGAGCGGCACTGCCTGTTGCTCTGACGCAAGCTCTGATAAGACTGCTCCCAGTGACGCAACGATTCGGAGAGACACAGAGGGCCTGATATTTTTAGGAACCGGTCTTGACCTCTCGCAGCAGTCGTGTCAACAGCGTTCACAAAGCAAGGCTGACCATTGTCGGGGGCCACAAAGCAAATAACTCCAGGGTGAAGAATGTGACAAAATCCAAAGAACTTATTGACAAGCTTATCTGCAGAGACCAGTGTGCAACTTTTGAGTGCCTGAAATGTGCCTGCTGCAGTTGTCTGATCGAACACCAGGGAGAAGAACATGCAGTACATGTCAGCTTGCACGCCCCAATGGACACCCACACGTGAAGGCAGGACCGCCGTTTTGTGATGTAACTTCCCAGAGAATAACAAACAGCAGCAGTTCTGACAAACATTTGACAGCGACAAAAAGGGAAGGCGTCAACCATAACAAAGGACGGGGGAGCTTGTGAGTTTGGAACGATGGGTGGAACGAGTGTATGCTCTAATGTCTAAACTACACAGTTATAGCTAATTGATTTCAGCTGCAGATCACGACAACAAAAGACTTTCAGATGGGAGAAGCTTGTATGCAACAGGACATCTCCATCAGAGAAGGTTCATGTGAATAATCCCTGCACATCAAGGTGCTGCAGGATGCTGCACATTGAATCGCATTGTGTAAGCATGAGGAAAAGCACACAATAAGATCCTGGAACGGCCACTCGCTTCTTCTGCACGCAGCTGTAAAAACACACATGCAGTACAGTTAAGGAAACAATCATTCAGCCTGAATGGCTTATTATTGACTTGTTGGGATAAAATGCCATTCATTTCAAGAGTGGAACATAAAGTAGTCCACATTTAGAGACCAGATACGCTCAAGATTGAGTGCAAGAGTCGCCGCAGGTCTGACGTGACGGATTCAGCTGGCAACAACAGTGAAGAAAGAAAACCCGGGCAATCCCGTTCAGGATAAATGCTCATTTACATGCATGAATGCACTGTAATCATGTTCAACATTTTGTAACAAGATTTGTCTGATTCCTTTAGCCAATATTCTGCACAATAAATTGGTCTCATGACTAAATTACAGCCTTTTTTGCTCCTGTCTGATAAAGTTTGTCTTTTAAATGCTGTGAAACTCTAGAATAGAGGTTTTAATCTCAATGCTGAGGGTCAAATTTACCTGGTTAATAATTTCTGCATTAAAGGAACACATTGGCCTTGTCAGTCTCAAAAGCAGAAACTATTGTTATTTAGTTAGTACAATTTGTCTTTAAACTGACTAAAAGTATATAATCTAAAAGAAATTGTCTTGAAAACCAGAATACAAAAGAAATATCACAAAAAATAAACAATAAAACAAACAATAAAACCATTAAGAAATAGACAAGAAAGGAAAGATTACCAATAAAATGCTAAATTCGTAAATAATTGTCAGAGCATAAAGCATGCTTGTTTGCAAAGGATCCAAGACTTGTTCGGTGACCAGAAAGAGTCTGAGCCTTTATGTCACTGTCGACGCTTTTTAAACAAGCTCAGAGACTGTTTTGAATTTTTGTGGCCGTGTTCACATGTGGCTTTGACTTACATCCGGGCTGATTCAGATGCAAGCAGACAGCATGTAACAAACACTAAAATCCAACCTGAACGATCAGATCTTTTACTTGTCTTACAGGCAAAATGAATAAATAATGTCACACAGATCCATTCATTCACCCGCATTATTATTCAGACATTTACGTTCATATTTAGCTGAATCCAACAAGTAAAGGAAGATAACCCATGACTTCTGTGTAAGCACAAAAACAGTGATCATTTTAACCCCAAAACTCAAATGTGTTAAAGGGGACAGAAAAATCCTACTTTTCAGTTCTTCCTTTTCACATTGGCATCGTTCAGTTGTGGTCAAGCATAAACCCAGACCTTAAAAACAAGGGCTATGGAGCCAACCAGCAGATTGAACAGCTGATATTAGAAAGACTTGTCCCATAAAGGCCCGTCCAACAAAAACAAAAACATTCTGTGGCGCTTATAACTCAGCAGTCACGAATCTAAAAGCCGAGTCCCTACTAAACCTCCCAGCTTAGCCCTCTCATTTAACAGAGATGTGTGATTCTGTGGCTCTAGGTCATCATGTCATTTCTCCGCGGAGCATTACCTGTCGATCACTGATGCTATGAGCAACATTAAATAGGTCCGCATTAAGCCTGGTTTATGCTTGACGCATTCGCAACGACATTTTGGCTACCACGCCCCTCCGCAGAGCCAAATATTTTCGCTCTGCGCACATAGCAAAATTCCTAACTACATGGATAGTCCAGCGCGGAAAAACACGGCGGACGGGCAAGCGCTCTTTCTGGCAGAGGTTTGTAAATATAGACATTGTTATAATTCGGCCCTAAATGGTCACCGTGATCAACAAATTGTTAACAATTCCTGGACAGAGATCTCAGTTCGGATTATTGGATCCTGTGCCACATCCCAAATTCCAGGATGGTTAGTCCACACGCAGCCACTATTAACCTGACTCTCTCCCGCACCGTGTTTCCCATGAGAACTCTTGGCTGTCTCCAGTTACGCTCCATAACTTTCCCTTTAAATAAAACTTTTAATCCATTCCTGCTTTCAGACTGAATTACCAGGTGTCCTGTTAACAGCATAACAGTTTTCATTCTGCTGAGAAAAAGCCAAATAAATGTAGCCTACCTGCACAGACATTGCAGTCGCTGGTATTAGGTCTGGACATTCAAGTGTTGGCACGTTTCCACCGAGGAAATGTAGAACGCACATAGGTGGTTCAATAGTAAAGTCCTCTTGGTTACAATCCTTCGGGGTTTTGGAAAATCAATGGAAAAAACTATTGCAAGTCACTCTGGCAGAAACCAATGCAGCAGTGTTTTGTCATTTCCATATTATGTCTGTTGAGGCGATATTCAGGATAGATCTGTTCACTATTTGACTCATAGAAGTAAACTATTCAAGCTTTACCGTTTGTATGACTCCAATATGGCTGCGGCGCTAGGATGTTCTAAATTTAGCACTTTGACGTCATTTGAGAAATGTCCTATTATAAACGTCTAGTGCTTCTATGGGCTTGCGCCAAGTCCGCACAGACCTGCACGACAACCCAACGCAACCTTTAGTCGTGAGGTGCAATGTTGCCAAGTCCGCTTATTATAAGCGATTTTGGGCTTGTTTTTTTTTTTAAGACGCTTGTAAATTAATGAGTTGAGTGTTGTGGTTTTTGGGCCTTGTTTTTTAACGTAATGTTATTAATTTGATCTTGTTTTTTCTCTTTTTAATATATACCTATGTTTTTCATTAAACTTTCAACCCAGAAATTGGGCCAGTCTGTAACTCCCAGGCAACCTTTTGTCCCAAGTCCAGCACTCAGCTATTGTAATAACTTTTTTTTAACTTTTGCTCCCCATATTCATCTCAAGCATTACTGGATGACGAGGAATAAC
Source organism: Fundulus diaphanus (assembly GCA_037039145.1). Lineage (NCBI taxonomy): Eukaryota > Metazoa > Chordata > Actinopteri > Cyprinodontiformes > Fundulidae > Fundulus > Fundulus diaphanus. The sequence continues at coordinate 41,092,126 of CM073129.1, read as the reverse complement.
ACTGGCAATGGTTTGTGGACTAATTTTAACAGAGAAAAAACATTACAAAAAGAAAAGGTGTTGATTGAACAGGGGCTCTACATCTGCTACACTATGACATGGATGTGAGTTGTGTTTATTATGGGTTTCCCTCATCGCGCTTTCTGATTGGCTACACGTCACATTCAATAGGGTGAGTCCTCATTTGTCTTTGAGGGATACCACACAACCCTAAACCTAACCCTGCAGTGAACCCGGCATTAGGCAATGAACAATTTCTTTACCAGCTGTTTATGCTCGGTGTTGTTTTTTTCAACACTTCTTTGTGTAATACTGTATATGTTTTGCTGTTTCAGGGACTGCAGATGGAAATTAGCTCTGAGAGCTAAAACCTGGTATAAAGCATATTTTCCCATGAGATTAATGTTCCTATACATGGTCCCTGATTAATGAACTAAATAAACAAAACAAATGATTGAGAAAGTATGTCTGGAAAAAGGCAGTTAAAAAAAACTACACAATAGACAAAATAAAAAGCACAAGAAGGCAGTTTCTTTCTGTCGGAGAAAGTTTGGATATTTGTGCAAACCGCTTCACCCCTCGAATGTAACACCACATCAATATTTAGTGGGTCTTCTACTAATAATGGCATTTACAGCAGCAGTTCAGTCGCATTGTCATCCCTAGCAGGTCAACTGCAGAAATTTAATATTGTTCAAATTTTTAGTACTTCATCAATTTACCTTCATTGACGAGGGCCTATTCCCAAACTTGCTGTATATTGTTCTTGGACCCTTTATATCAGAGTCAGATTTTAATAATGCTTTTTAGAGATTTTCTTATCACATAAATGCCTAATAGTTAAAACAGCTGCTTGAGGAAAGCCATTTATGTTCAGTGGGTGGTCCTTGAGTGTATACAGGAAGCAATGGACCACTAATCCAATGTAGATAAAAGTCAACCCGATTTCAGCGTTCATGTCTGTACTTGGTTAGATCATGTAATATGGATGTTAGTGGCACATATTAATAGGGCCTGTATGTTTTATTCTGATTTTCATATTTCTATAAACAAGGGGGAAACGTCTCTTTTACAATTAAAGATATTAGATCATGAACCATTTAAATACACTGATAACCTGCTAAAGAACAGAGGTGGTGGAATCGTCTATAGGGCACATGTTATGTATTGCAGTTCTATACTCTACCTTGGACCCAAGAGTTAATTTTTATTCTTTTGCCATCAACTTCACAAAACTCGCTTTAATGTAGCTGTTAGTTTAGGACTATTCTTTGTATTACCCTCTTAAAATGAAATTCCCATTAAAACTGTGTTCTTTTAACACAGAAATAAAACAAACACTGTTTATCTTATTGTAAAAAGGAGACCGGAAGTGAAATCAAACATCCTGAATCCAAAAGATTCCTGGCTTCGGTTGGGGAGTCATCCACGCCATCATCAGCACTACAGCGCCCCTGAGGTTAATGAGTTATTGGAGAAAGAGGAAATACTTGCAGAAAAGCATGAAGCAGTGATTGATGGCAGTGTAATAACCATGTCACACAATACAGAGAAGAGCTCAGAGATATGCTGTTCTCATTGGGCTGCAGCTATCTCATGACATTAATTCGCTCAATGATGGCAAACAACTCTGGATCTGTGATGGATAATGCTACGGTATATCATGCAGGATGCTAGGCGGCGCACTGTAAATACTAAGTTCCCATCGAGCCCTGATGTTTGTCCCTTCATTTGTATTGAATTTATAATTAACAGTCCCAATGTGAACTGAGTTGTTTACTGAGAACGGATTCAGCAGCAGAGCAAACATGTTAAAACGATATCGTAATGAATGCATACCTCAAACAATCAGTAATCATTAAGTCTGATATCCTCCCATTGTTTTCACCTAATGGCCCTCCCGTTATGCTTTACATAACTCGTCCCCAAGGAGATGACAGTCGTAAAACAGCCAAGATAGTAAAAGAGCCAAACAGCCGCAACAACTCCGACCCCCCCGTCCCGCTGCAGCTCCCTCCGTCCTCCCTTTTGGCTTCACCCCCGTCACCCCACCAGTGCAGAAAAGTACAAAGTGTCCCTTGTGAAAGAGCACAGAGATCTGAGTGTTGCTGCTTTATATCATGGTATTCTCCCATTGTCACAGAGCAGCACACAGACACACACTGCTGCCCAGCCGGCGTGGTTCATTCAGCCCACTGACCTTCAGCGAGCCCCCAGGTCCTTGGCATGACGTACAAGCGGCACACTGTGCGGCGAGACCCTGTAAGCCCCGAATACACAGCCCCAGCACGGTGAAGAATCACAGCCGAGCAGTTCACACTGCGGCGGCCGCCCCGCCGGTTCACACACTATCACCCCATCGTAAATATCAAGTCGGCGTTTCAGAGCAGCCAGACATGGAGCCACACGGTCAGGAGTCCACTAATGTTTGAGTGGTAACTTTTAATAACAAGACATCTTTAAATCAAATGTGTCAAAAAAAAAAAATTTTTTTTTTTTTTTTAGAAATGTTCACCTCGTTTAGCTCACTGTTTTTGTTATTTGTAAGCAAAAACTTGCAAGTTGTCTGCTCTAACCAAAAAAGAACAAAAAAAAAAAACACATGGATAAATATAGCAGCCTGTGTGGAAGACGCTTCCTTCACTAAAACTAATCTGAAATTGGCATTGAGCTTCGGACAGCGATTCAGGAAGCGGCCGCTTGAAATGAGTGCCATTTTTGTTCCATGCAGACCGGATGCGAAAAAGAGGTATCTACCTGGAGGTTTGGCATTTGCCACGTTTTTTATAGCGAGATATGATCACAACCGTTAACATGTGTACAGCTTGTTCCCACTAACAACTGAAAAGCTAAATATTTAAAGGATCTTTGTAATTTAATGTAACGTAAAAAAAATAAGCAAGTGCTATCATTTAACTGCACAAAAACCTGTATTGTAAATATAAATGACGTAAGATTACTAGATGGACCATGTGGTCAAAATTCACTATTCTTGAGGCTTCGCTGTGTCGTCACACGTTCATCTAGAAACACAGTTAAACTTCCTGTTTGCAGAGAATTCTGGGTTATTTTAACACATGGAAACGTCGAAGCCTGCTACTGTTTTTCCCAATTTTCCTTTTAAGCACAACAAACATTTACATCAATTTACATTTTAATCCTACAAAGGTATATAAAGCAATTTCAGGACAGTTTTTACAATGGGTTTTCTTTTGCCAGACAATATCCTCTTTCAGGCACACAAAGTACCTGTTCACACAACCTCAGGTGAACAGCAGTAGTGAGGAGCACATGTGGGTGGTGACTTTGGGGGTATATCTGTCCTGGATTTACAAACAGCTGATCAGACAGGTGACCTTTGACCCACACAAGATGGTATAACAGACTGAAGAACTTTCACGAAAAGTCTGTGCGACACAGGAATACCTATTTGGTCAGTTTCAAGGAACTGACAGAGACACACAAACTGAGCGTCATTTTAAGCCCGTCAACCCCTAAACATGAAGCAAGTTACATCTAACTCAGCCACAGAACCTTTGGTTCTTGTCCGAGAATAAAGCACCAAAGCTAGCTTTTCTAGTTATTGTATTTTTTTTTTTAATAAGACGCATGCAGTTCTCTGTGTGTTGGACCATGTCTGTGGAAAAAAGATTATTCAGTAATGCTATAACTGATCATTGCTCCTATAGACAAAGAAAAATCTTGAAATGTGTTGTTTTAAATGTAACCTACTGATTGCTATTCAGTATCCTGAATAGTTTTACATCCTTCAATTCAGCATACGTTACTTAAAATACCCAGACCATTGCACATCCCGAACAAATGGAGAACTGTTCCAAAGCAATATTGAGTCAATTTTTTTTTCTGTTTAAAAGTAAGATTTCAAATGGATTTTCACAAATTATCTCTTTATTTTCAGTCTTTGTTAACCAATACAGGTCTGTGTTTAAAATGATGTTCAGAATAAGGGCTTACATATAAGGTAATTGTGAGACTGCCTTGATTGAATATGTTAAATTGTGATGACAATATAAGCTTCAAACAATATTTAGTCATTACAATGTTTTCAGCACTGCGTCAGATGTGTCTCTGCTGCAGGGAGACCCCAACAGGCTGAAAATACAATTTGCATTCGAAGCAGTAATTTATGACATTTATCAAATAAAAGCATTGCCATCTGAACAGTCCTTTGCAATATTAGTATCCCGCACACTGAAATTGCAATGTTGATATACAGTTGATATACAAAATCGGTAGGCACAATCAGCACCTTTTGTGCGGAAACACAAAAATTATCAAGTGTCATATAAATTTTGTAACACTAGCATGAAATACTAGAAAGAAATTAACTGGTGACTGGAATCAACTGATTATTGGCTTGATCAGCCTTCGAAAATAAATTTCTGATCAGTGACCAAACTTAATAATCACCAGGTTGCACAAAAAACACTCTTCGGTGTGGATAATGATACAGAGTTAAGAACCTGTCTTCAGTATCAAGCAGTTTAAAATGAGGTTGAAGCACAGAGATCAACAAGAAAATTTCACACAAAGACCTGTTGGCTTCATTCAGGCCACTACTTAAAGAGAGATTGAGGCTTTTAGCAGATAACAGGGAAGCTGAACAAAGTACAGAAAAGTTATGTTTTATCCTTTTGGACTTTCAACCTTTGTCATGGAGCATGCTGTGTTTGGAAACGTTGGCAGACTTTTGAAAATCTCAACTTGAAAGTGAAGTTTATTCTCTAGCAAATAGACACAGAAACAGCTAGCCCCAGTTAGCAATGCTAACCGTGGTATTAAAGGATGCTAAGGTGCTTGGTTTAAAAATAAATGTTAAACAATTTTAACAAAACTGCCTTCTCACACACACATAAAACACAACAATGACCGATCAGCAGGAAAGATGAACAAAAATGTTTTGTGTTCAATAAAAGCGGTTTCATCAAGTCAAAGATTTAAGAAAGCTGGAAACGCTACACATTTTAGCCATTTAATCTCTTTAAAAACAAATATTTATATAGATTTTTACGGGTATTTCAAGTATCCATTAAAAATACTTGTTGGCTATTGCGCAAAAGGACCACTACCTAGTCACAGCACTTAAACAACAAAGGGTTCAACAAAAGCTTATGAAACTGGAAAGATTTAATTACTCATGACTTGTCAACAAGACCATTGCTGACAGAAAATAATGCTGATGCATCCAGCTCCAAAAATAAAAATAGAAAATTCAGTAGGTCCTCTAACGATCGGTTACTTATTTATCTGTAGAGGGAGGTAAAGATTAGGGTGATGGCAAAGAGGCCTTTGAAACCTCAAAGACATGGAGCTTACAACCAAACAGAAACCTCCAATAAACCAGTGGAAACATGCAAAACACAGCTCTGCAATTATGACAAGGTTTCTTTTCTGTAGAGGCAATAAACGTTTATCCACTGACTATGGAGAAAAGTATGCAATAATTTTTGATATACCAGTTTTAATAAAATGTCAATAAACAAAACTAAATGTCACATTTTCTAACAGAAACAAAGTTCTTGGTTGAATCGTTTTGTTGGTGGCATCAGTGAAATCAACAGTCTTTGATTTCAAACTGTATGCTGCGTGTTTAATCTTATCTGGAAAGCCCTTTAGAGTACAGAAATTTAGTTTAAAAAAAGCTCCCAACCAACCAAGAGATTGACAACTAAACAGTTGAGTTGTCAAATAATCTGCCAAATAAAATGTAGTGGGTTTTTGTTTTTGTTTTATCTTGTGGGTGTTGGGAGGAGAAAAGTGTCCAACTGTAACAGCGCTTTGCTAGACATGCATCTGTACAAGATTTAGGCAGTTGGGGTATCCTCAAGTTCTTAATTCACCTTACTACAGAAAAACTTCTCAAATATGCAGCTGACGAAGTAGCGTCTTATCTTTTCTGCTCAAATTTGATAACCAAAGAGACAGCGATAGAATCAGACAAGAAGACATCAAACGGGTCGTACCTGTTTCCAGAGGAACTTGTCCTCCTGGTTCATCTGCCAGGTGGTCATCACGTGAATGATGGACAGCACCGCCCCGCTCAGCACCGCAGCCCTCATCCTCACAGGAAGCAGAGTGTAGATGATGTAGATGAAGAAAACAGACCACCAGATCCCTTCTGAAGCACTCCTGGGCGCCACCATGAACACCCCGAACACCTGCACTGACACCAGGACTCCAATCACCAGGTAACTGACCATCCACATGTAGTCCTGGTGGAAGCCATTGCGGTTGCAAACCACCATTAGAGCCATGAAGAGAGCCATCGCAACGGACAGGGCTGATGAGTAGGCCACGTCAGGAGCGGCGTGGACACAGTGGAAGGTCAGCATGATGCCGCACACGATCACCAGCACCCCCATGAGCATGGTCAAGGAGCTCTGGTTCAGCCTAAAGAAGTAGCGCTGGTAAAGGCGTTCCAGTTTGCGGGACTGGAATTTTTTCGACTGGAATACTCGCACCACCCTGAGCCAGCAGTCCGCAGCTGTCACCACGCCTCCTGCTCCGTTGGGACTCTCATCTCCCATGTCACCGCTTCCTCCGTTGCATCCGCCTTTCCTGCCTTTCAATTCACCATCCTCGAAGCCCAAGTCAACTGATTTCAGCCCCACCCCTTCCCCAGAAGCCCCTCCCCTTTTGCCATAGTGATCCTCCTGCCATCCGCAGCGAACGCCGAAGTTCCCCCCGCCTCCGATAGCCCCGGCCACCCCTCCGCGGTGGTGCTGAGGGAGGGGGGCTCCGGAGGGGGGCTCCATAGCATCTGGGTCCCGCAGACAGCTCATGTAACGCGGGCTGCAGAGAGAAGAGCCTCCCTTCCGTTTGGACTTCTTGCCATTGCGTTCCCCCCACGCAGTCTTGCGGTCATCCACTCGGGCAACTAGGAGACCACTGAACCAGGACATTCTGTGTGAGCAAACAAACAACAGTCAGCACCGAAGCTATGTGGGTCAACTGGACACTTTTCCCCTCCTGTGACTCCCTGCAGGAGCTGTTTGTTTACCTGTCAGGGTTCTGGTACATGTTCCAGCCCTTTCCCTTACGACCGGTTCACTCATTTATCCCCTTAGTCGAAATTATGACGAAGAGAGGAGAGGTTTGTAGGAGCCGCGTTGCACGGCTGGAGGCTGGGAGTAAACCGACAGGCACACCAAACTCCAGATGGTCGTGCCACACCCAATAAGCGGAGCGTAATTTCAATACGACTCAAGCGCCAGGCCTATCTCCACGGCTTCTGCTGGGTCTGGAGGAGAGAAAATCAAACATACAGAAGAGTTCAAGGTGACAAAAAGAAGTGTGAGAGATTTTTGGGGTAACAGCCTTTCTGAGCCCTGATTTATACACCACATATTTCTTATATAGGCTATTTATCCTTAGCCAATAAAAACACATCCCTCTCAAATAAATCAAAATGGTATTGAAATGTCATGCACAAACTTTCTGCAAGATTCTCATAGACTGTATTTGCTGTACTTGTGTTGGAAAACTAAGGTTTTATTGGAGAACAGCCTCCAAACCTGAATAACAGTGCAGAGTTTTGTTTTTCAGGGTGGGCAGGAGTTTGTGCTTTTTGACTCCAGTATAACCCATTGTCTGAATTAACCCCTCCTGGTGCATTGGTGGTCCTCTGTGTCTGGGGCTGGGTGCTCGGGCGGGCTCCGGTTCGCTCCTGGAGGCTGCACCCGTGGACCTCGGGTCCCTGGGGCCCATGGCTGGATCCGCTTTAGCATAGCTGGCTGCCGGAGGAGCCCACGGGCTCATCCCCGCAGCTCCCGGGGGCTTCGGAGTTGTGGCTGTTGGGGAGTTTCTTGGGGCCCATCTCTGCAATTCCCTCAGGTGTGGGGGGCAGCTTTCCCTCTGTTGGCCCCTCTTGGGCATCTTTGCTCGGGGGGTCCTTTCGGGCATCTGGGGTTTTGGTTCCCCTGGCGTCTACCTCTGTGCTCTGGGGGGCAGGTCTTCGGTTGCTCACAACCACTATTGAGCATTTTTCTTATGGAAAAACCTTACATACACAATCACACTCTCACAAACACCTACAGGTGCTTGGTTTCAGGTGCTTACAGATTCACTTATTTACAGAAAACCCCTATTATTATATTTAGCTGTCACTTTATACATGTATTATTAATACTGTATATTCCTCAGTGATATATCAAGGTTTTGGTTGTTTGTACCTGTAATACTTTATCGGTTGGTTTTGCTGTTCTTTTTATATCTCTCTTTGCAGGTGTAGAAGCAGACTCAGGATGTTATATTGCTCTCTCCCTTTCCTCTCCTCTTTCTCTTTCACCTTTTCCCCCTTTTAGTGTTTTGTCTCATCTGTTTCTCTCCTTTTTTCCTCTTTTACCCCCCATTTCAGTGTCCATTGAACACGAAATAGTCCCAGCATAAAATCTAATAAAGTTTCTTGCATGTATAAATCAAGCGGAGCACTATGGCGAAAGCTGTAAGGCTCCGCTTGTGAAAGTAAAATCTGTTGGGCTCTTTTTTTAGCATTAAGACAACAATTCTTATTGCCACATTGCCATACAGGACACACGAAAAAGAAATAACCCCTCCTAAAAAAAAAAAGCATTTTGGAGTCGGTCAGGCAAAGGGAACAGATGGAATACCCGAAGCTCTGTTTGTAATCTCAATCAATGATAAATAGACAAGTAAAAACATCCAGATAAGAGCTGCCAGACAGAAGGACATTGTCAAAACTATAATGTTTTATTCAAAGTGACAGACTCTGGAGGCCTGTGGAACAAATATGAAAAGTACAAATAGAAAAATTTAGAGTCAGGATGTCTGTGTTTTCTTTTATGGGATATCACCCCAATCAAAGGTTATGGCAGAGGTTTTCTGCGCTGTGTAGTTTTTTTTTTTTACTATTGTTATTTTTAAAAATGTGTAACACACTTCATGCTGGAGGTTAGTCTGCACCTGAAGCCGAGGTGTTTAGCTATATTTGTGTCTCGTTCAGGAGGAGGACAAAGAACAACATGGATGGTCAGAAGAATTATAGCTTCATTTGTAGCAATGTGGGTGTCTGCTATGTTGAGGTGAAGGAAGAGCTGGCCCAAAAAGAAAAGCTCTCAATGTTTATCTTTAAACTCTCACCTAAGGTCATAGGATATGGCTCACGGCCAAAACAATAACATCATAACCATACGCAGTAAAGGTTTTCTTTTCCAATAGGTTAGTGAAGTCTTTCAGAAAGGATAAGAAATAGAGTCAGTTAAGGTATTTTCTACTGAGTAGAGTCTCTGGGGAAGACCCAGACCTCAGTGGAGAGGACATGATTACTTTCTGGTGTGGCAACACCTTTAGTTCCCCAGAACGAGGTGGAGACTATCACTTGGAGGAGGGATAGAAGAAAGGATGAATGGACACAGGAATGGGCACGGACAGATATCCAGAGTAACACTGTGGATTTTTTTTAATACAGGATGATAAGCCCCCTATTCCATTCCAGGGACTTTCAGCCTTTACCGAGGATTTTGAAAGCCCTCCACGAGTTTTGATACAATTTTATCCAAGTAAATTCCATTTCCCAGCTCCACACTTTCCCGGATAAAAAGATCCTGGTGCGGGGGTAGGACTTTCAGATTATTCCGGGATTGTTGAGGGGCGGGGTCGAAGCGGATCATTTAAATGGAAGCACAATAGTGGAAAAAAGCAGCAAAAACTGATTAAAGTTTGCTACCGAGACACAATGGAAGCGTTTACAATGCTTTCGGGTGAGAATGTAGCTGTGTAAAACTCATTCATCTGAAAAGATGGAAAATGTTAGGAACAACAACTTGGCTAAATAAGGAAAACGTTACTGTATCTGTAATAGGCAAAAACATTAAAAAACCAGTCACGTGCAAACTGCATGAGTTCTTTAAATAAGGCAAATCTACAGGAAATCTACTGTTTGTACTTTGGATCCACAATGATTTAAAGATCCCCCTGTCTTTATAAATTACACTTTGTTTCATGTTGCATCTGTGGAGCAGGAAAACAAGAACTAGTGGGGAGGTTATATATATATATATATATATATATATATATATATATATATATATATATATATATATATATATATATATATATATATATATATATATATAGCCAACAAGCACTCTTTAGTTGACAATTGTGACCCATACAGCAAAAACTTTGCACACCACTGGTGTACATGCTCTAGGTAGGTGATGCGTGTCAAAACAACATCTAAATTGCTGGTGGGACCCAAAGTTTCCAAGCAGAGTATTGTAAGAAGCCTCTCACTGTCTCCATCAGCTCGCCATCTTCCCATTGTGAATTCTGGTACTATGTGTTCCTCAGGACACCGACTCAAAAGCATCCTGCCGGTCACGTAACACAAAAGAAAACCATCAGACGAGTCCACCCTTATCCCTCGCTGATGCTCACAAGACCATTGTTGGTGCTTTTACCCGACACGTGCATGGGCACCCTGACATATGCAACAAACTGTGACGCATTGAGTATTGAGACTTTTTATGAGAACCAACATCAATGTCTTTGGCAATGTGAGCTCGTCTAGTGTATCTTGCCATATAGGTCAGCCTCTACTCCCGTCATGCATCATGACCCTGTCCCTATTTTGATTTCCTAATTGGCCCTCTTTTAACTTTGACTTGGGCTGCAACATATTGGGGAAACATGTAATTACATCATAACTGTGAAATATTATGACGACGTCATTGGTTCATCATCTTCTTTTTTTATTAAAATGATGGAAAGGGAACCTGTAACCCTACTCTCACCAAGCATCTCAGTCAGTAAAATATGTCAGGTCAACTTGTCAAGTATATTATTATATTCATTAGAAGTTTTTAAATGTGTCTCTCTAGTAAATGAGAACTCGTGTCTCCAATCGGAATAAATAATAAAGAAATAATAGTATCAGAATGCAAAACCTGCCTGCATTACAATTCAGATTAACATACCAGAGACTGCACTCAAACTGTCTTTTGCACAGATTTGATATTTTTTAAGATAAGATAAGATAGACTTTATTGATCTCACAGTGGAGAAATTCACGTGTCACATCGGCTCAATAATCAAAAGAAGGTGCCAAAAGGAGGAAAAGGTGCATGAGGTATATACAGTGCGTCCACATATATACAGAGGATCGAGGAGAAAAAAAGAAATAAAGCAGAGATTTAAGATGACTTATGTACATTTAAGGTGACTTGTATACATATGGATTTGACGTTGTACATTAAAGTGGTACCAGGTAAAGAACAACAGTGAGGTAGTGAGATAACTATAACAGATGAAGTCTCTAATTTAACAGGATTATTGCACAGGTTATTGCACAGGGTATTAAATAGTAATTGCACATTAGTTATTGCAATTTTTATGTCAATGGACATGCTGTGCAGCTCAAATACTGACCAATGCCGACTAGGAAGACCCCAAAAGACCTGTAGTTCTGGAGACCCAGTTGCCTAGTCCTGAAACTCCTTTAAATCCTTACGCGTGTCAATTTTCCCTTCAACTCATCAACTTTGAGGACAAAGTGTTCACTTCCTGCCTGATATATTACAGGTGTCTTGATTTAAAAAAAAAAATACTATATCATGCTTATCACGTCACCTCACAGGGGTCATAATGTTATGCCTGATCAGTGAAGATAATAATAAAAAGGTGGCGTGCAGATTTCTGATTGGAACATGCAAAAGGCCGCATCTTTGGCTCAGCATGCAGCAACGGATGTTCCCAGGCCACCAGACGACCAGATCCTTCACGGCTGCAGAGGGACAGGCAGGAGCTCCCCTGCCTTGTTGCGAAGAGAAAACCGCTGCTTTTCACCGCTTTTTATTTTTTTTATTTATTTGTGTATTTTCTTTTCTTTTTTGCTTTCTTTCGTCCAGTACCCTTCCTCCTTACGCTGGATCGACATGATTCAAAGGGGGAACCAGCCCTCCCCTCCCTGCTCTCCTCCCCTGGCTGCGTCCCCCCCCCCCCCCCCCCCCCCCCCCGCACAAGGTCGACCAGCTCATATACCCATTTGCCAACGTCCCGCCGCGGCGCTGCCACTCGCTCGGTGTTGGTCTTGCATTGTGCCTGGCTGAGCTCCCTACCTCCCCCCCCCCCCCCCCTGCACTTCCCTCTGCTGAAGGGGAGCGGTGGGGCAGCGAGGAAGGCAGTGGAGAGTGGGTAGGTGGGTGGGTGACCATTGCTCTAAGGGGGCATTTTCAACCGGACGCTGGTCTCAAAACGACACGCACTGACTCATTCATTCCGCGGCTTTGGAGATGTCCGAGCCGCGCATGCACTCCCCTGTTCCCTGGGTCAGTTCTCATCCAGATGCAGATGCAAACCCCTTGAAAGGAAATTGAAACCGCTTAATTTCATTTTTTTTTATTATTCTAGTTTTCCAGTCCCTGCATGCTGCCGTGATCATGCATCTGCGGCTCTGGTGTCCTGGTGCCGTGCAACACGGGCAAGGCCGTGTGCGTACATGTGTGTGTGTGTGTGTGTGTGTGTGTGTGTGTGTGTGTGTGTGTGTGTGTGTGTGTGTGTGTGTGTGTGTGTGTGTGTGTGAGAGAGAGAGAGAGAGAGAGAGAGAGAGAGAGAGCGAGAGAGAGAGAGAGAGAGAGAGAGAGAGAGAGAGAGAGAGAGAGAGAGAGACCGCATTTAAACAGCGTAGGATTCCTGTTACATAACACCGTGGCCTATGTGACAACCACAGCGGGGACCAGAAAACCCATTCCCAAGTCAGGACACAAGCCCGCCTCTGTCAGCCAAGAGATGCACGCATTGTATATTAGCTGCAGTCGGTGTCCTTCAGTCTGCAGCAAAGCGACGCACTCCCAGGTTTGGGTGCACAGACAAACATAAAGTACAAGGAAATTAACAAGTTATCATAATGCTACACATTCCTCTGCATCAGTTGGGAGATGAGGGGAAACAAGCGTGCACTAACAAAAAAAAATTCCAACCCATTTGGGGGATGCTTTAGTTCAAAGTAGCCCGTTTTAACAGCCTCCGGAACCGTCAGCTGCACCAAGAAGCGCAACCGCACAGCGATGCGTCTCGTCCACCTCTACCTTCCCCGCAACACACAGGCGCAGATATGTTGTCGCTGGCCGCCAGCGGAGAACATGCAGGCTACTGACCGTGAATCCTTCTTGGCCACCACCGTCCGCACAGCACCAGCGCGAAAGAGGCCTCGCAGGGTCTGTCGCCAGCTATGTCATTCTGTCTCTGGCACAAACCAAGCGCTCGGCGGAGAGGTGGCGGGACGCGCACACGGCCCCGGAGAGAAACAGCGCATGTATGACATGCATCGGGTTTATTTCGGCCTGCAGCGTGCGGCAGTCATTCAAGAAGAAGGAAAAAAAAACAGATAAGGAGGGGGGAGAAACGGACTCACCGTGATCATCTTCGGTTTCTATTCCCGGACACGACTGCAGCTGACAATCCGATTCTCCGTGCTGGTCGGACGGAGCGGCCAGGGTGGAGGAGCATTTGGAGCCAGGCTGGTCAAGGATGGTTCGGTTAAATTGGTCACCCTGTGGAGGATCTCCTCCTGCCGTATTCTCGCTCCACACTATCTTGCCTCTCCTCCCCCTGACCCTCTCGGCTTCAAGCGCCACTGTCAAGGCAGAGGAAACGTCGGCACCGCGCTTCCGGAAACGCCTTTCAAAATAAAATCATCAACCCCGCGATTAAGGTCTCGTGAGTCGTGAATAATGCTTATAATCATGCCTCATTCTGTTGGCTGATTATTTACTTTCATGATTAATTATGCCTCACAAGTTAAAACAACGACTTTGCAGTGTATCATAATTATGAGATGCAGTTTCTCAAATCTTCTTGAAATACAGTAAGATCTACAATTTTTCTATTTAAGTTTATTGGCACCCTTCTATTGTAAAGAATTTTATTTTTCAGTATAAAGCTTTTTGTTAGCAAGCATTTTTGGAGAGACTTGGAGTTTTCCTTGGCCACTGCACTTACAGCATTTACATGAATTTCACAATACAAATACCAGGAAGGGGAATGTTGTGCAATAATAGGCTGGACGGTAGGATATGGGAGAGCAGTTATTTGGACAGTCGTGCTGTGAAAATTGGTTATAAACTGTGCAGTTGTACTGAATGTGGACTGTCCAGTTAATATAATATGTAGTAAATATGAAAGAATGTTTCCACTGCAATCTCAAAATAATAGAAGTCCTCATGAGCAGACATAAAGATGCAGCCTTTGTCCTTATTAATATCGATGTATAAATCAAGCTAAGAAAAGGTGGTTTTAGAATCACATATTTGGTTGTAAAGTAAATTAATGTTTAGTTTCCACTCCCCTCAGCCTACAGCCACCTGTCACCACCCAATCAGCTCAGTCCACTCCTCGGTCGCCAGTCAATTAGCCCAGATTAGCTCCACCTGCTGCCATTAATTACAGCTCACCTGCCAACTCTGCTCACCTGTTCTCCTGTCTATGTGCACCTGTCTCAGCCAACTCCTCCCTGCCAGAACGTCTCGTCTTGTCTCGCCTCTTGTGCACTACCGCCTTGACTCTACCAGTTCCTGTGTGCTCAGCCAGCTGGAGTCTTCTGCTTCCCCTCTCTGAGGAAAGTTGCCTGTGTCTGCATGCCGCAGTTCTGCCTGTTTCCCCGTGAGTTCCAGCCGCTCGCTCGCTCTGCCCGTTCTGGTGGATCCCCGGTCCACATCGCCTGTTCTGGTCAGCCACTACCTGCATCTTCTGGTCCCCTTTTCATCCCTCCCTGCCTGCTCCATAAGCCATTATTCATCTGTCGAGTCTGGTTCTGCTTGCCTGCCTCAGCTGCCACAACTCATCCTCACAATTAACCTTTATAAAACTTAACTCTGTGTTTGGCTGACTATCGGGTTCACCAGAATTAATCATTACAGGATAATAGAAAGATGATCTTAGCAGGTACTAAGTGAAGATAGTTGGAAGGTCAAAAATCAACATCTGTTTAGGCACCTCATATAATCTTGGACCGGCTTTGCCCCAAACTGCAACAGACTGAGAGAAAATGCTGGAAAGGTTTATGTTTAAAAAAACTGAATGATCCAAAATGTCGACCCAGCACAGTGGTGTCATCCGCAAACTTCACAACCACGTCTGTGGCGTGGTTAGCAGAGCAGTTGTGTGTGAACAGGGCAGGGCTGAGGACATAACCATGCGGTTTGCCAGTGTTGAGGATCAGTGGGGCACATGTTGTTCTCACTCCGTGTGTGTGTGTGTGTGTGTGTGTGTGTGTGTGTGTGTGTGTGTGTGTGTGTGTGTGTGTGTGTGTGTGTGTGTGTGTTTAAAGGGAATTACAAAAATAGTGTTATTTAAGACACCTGTGATGTACACAAAACAGAAAAATAAGGAAGTTGCAAAAGTGTAGAGGTTGTGAGAACTTTCACTATAAGATGAATTATTGCACTTCAGTGAATGCAGATACAATAAACGAGATAAAAATTACACATGACATCTTTCCATTATGTTGCATTTAAAAACATAAGGCATGCCTTGAGATTACCTTAGATAAAATTCAACCACAGAGATGTAAATCTGACCAATCTGAGCCACAAGACACGCAAAACTGCAAGAAAGGCGCACAAATCTCACTAAAACGACATTTACAGTGTTTACACTCTTTGAACACAGTTTAACATTTTGTTTCTCTTTCCCTCCTTTTTTTCCCCTTTTTTTTACATTCCCTAACTTTACGTTCACTGCTGTAATATTTGGATGAAAATGCGCTTAGTTCCGGTGTGACGCTCGCTAATTTTGGCTGCATTGACGCAGCTCGGTTCAGCCCAGGCGCGCTGCTGCTGCTCTGCTCTCACCACACTCATTCCCACTCGGCACTCCCTCTAGAGGCGAAGTAGCATGGCCCAGCTGTGAGCTCCAGCAAGATCCACATGGAAAAACTTGCAATAAGTGATCAGATGAAGGGATGATGCTTTTCATTTCACAAACATCTGTGATCAATTTGTCCCCCTTTTTTTTTTCTTTTGCTGTGCTCACAAAGATGTAGGCTTGGCTTTACTGGAAAAGGAGTTTCAATTTTCCCTCCAGCAAAAGTTAGAACAACATAAGCAATGCATGTGTATGTACTTTCTATATATAACATATATCAATGTATAAAGTGGTGCATTTTGTTTTGTAATTTTACTGAGCAACAATGGTTAAGAGGTTGTGTAGCACATACATACATACATACATACATACAAGTACAATAACGTCATAGTTTTCCAAAACATAAAAATAAAAACTATATGTACAATGTGTTTATTGGACTGTAATGGGCTGATTAAAATGCTTGTGTGAGACAGTTTTTTACATATATGTGTCTCATCTAAAGCTCGTTTTAATGCAATGCTTGAAAGCAGAAAATTTGTAACAAAAATATTTCAGATTAATTATTTGAGTGATCATCGCCTTCGTCGAATATTAAATTTGGATAAAAAGCAATCACGCAATTTTTTGTGAATTAGAGAACAATACGGCAATACTGAAATACAGTAACAGTGCTGTGAACTAGAACTGTGTTATAACTGCATATATTTACTAATTTTACTCGCTACAAGTAATTTACTGTGCTGATACTAAAAATATCTCTACTGTTGCTGAACCACAAATTACTTTTTAGCATGCTACTTTAAAATCTTCAAGCATTTTACAGTGCATCAATTGTGTAAAAATAATGTTTAAAAAAAAACAAAAAATTCATAACAAAGTGGAGGAGTATGATGTTGCTGGACATAAGCAATAAACACATTTGATAAGTATTGACTGGCGTTTTTAGGTGCTGCAGATCTATGCAGTAGCTACTTTGGTTGTAAAATTCTTGATATTCTGATCTTTGCTTGAGTTTTTTGTCTGTTTGTTTTGTTGCATCACAAAACACTTGACTGTGTTAACCTCCAACCCCATGCTTTTTTTCTTTCTTTTTTTTTTTTTTTTGCTAAATTGCGTTTTATAATATTGTACAATTCATGATAGCCAACATCTAGGATCAAAGATAAAAAAAAAATTAGGACAAAGAAGAACCTAAATAAAGAACCAGCACCAAAAGGAAAACACATACTGCATTTGACTAAATTCAGGGAAAGTTAGTCTATAAATAGAGGAAGCCGACCAAACTGGTTAAGCAAGTATAAGAAGACAATATTTCTACGTCGGTGCAATTATCTTTAAATCAACAATGGATGCATTCTGTTCCTTATGTACGCTCAAGGGCAACCGTTCAGTGCGGTTATGTACTTATGAAGCAGAATAAATGCTGCTATTTGCAAGGTGTGACTGGCGTTAGAAAAATTACCAACAGAGGTCGCAGTTGTGCCTTGATGTGTAAAATTGTGGGTAGAATGACAGAATGCAATTGAAACAGCAAAACCAAACATGTTGCGAAGTGTATAAACGTACTTCAACTGTATGTTCACGTTTGCATTCAAATGCAGTTTGCATTTAAAAATCGTTATGCTTTATCATTTAGTACTTCGCTCTAAATTAATCCAATTTGATTTTTGTTCGTTTTCCCGATTCCATCAGTTGCTAGAATAAGGTTAACCTTTGGTTGCTAAAAGTGGCATGCAATAGTATTTATACCACAAACTTTAATGTGTTTTTTTAGGATTTTATGTCACTTTGACAAACCTTCTTTCACTGCAAGTAAAACTACAAATCTCTAGGAGTACGTTCCTACCAGCTTTGCACATCCAGAGACAGAAATGGTGTTCTTTAAAAAAAACAGCTCAAGCTCAGTCTGGTTGGACGGAGGGCATCTTTGAACAGAGATAAGATTGTAAAATGGATTTAGGCCTGGACTTTGACTATGTTATTCTAGGCGCATTTTCAGGATAAGGAGTCCTGCACATAAGGGGGGAAAAATATTGTTGTTGTTTATTTTATTTTATTTTATTTTTCGGGGGGGTGGTAGTTTAATTTGACTAGAGCACCTTTTCCACTTGTTTGCTGTTTGCTCTGCAGGACTTGTGGAGAACTCCAAACTGGACTTTGTCTGCCTCTCTTTCAAAAAGCACTTTCTCATTATTATTCTTATATAAATTGCAAATTTGTTTAGTGCACATTTTTCCACCCGATCTGTAGATCTATGCAGCTTCTCCAGAGTTACAAAGGGAGTCTTGGCTGCTTTCTTTTTATTAATTGTCCTCTTTTCTGGGCACAAGTTTAGGTAAAGGGCCTTGTTTTTGATACGTTTGTAGTTGTCAATATACTCTGCATTTATTTTTCTTAAACGGCTTGAAGAGTGCTATGTGAGTTTTTCCGAGTTCGGGATGTTGTCTTTTAACCCAGCTTTGCTTTAATCATCTCCACAACTGTCTCAACGACGTGTCTGCTGTTTTCCTCGGTCCGCGTGACGCTGTTTGTTCCTGATTGTTCTCTAACAAACCTCCGAAGCCTTCACAGAACATCTAGATTTATGCTGAAATTAAACCACTCAGATGGACCCCAACTGATCAGGCGACTCCCCGCGTTAGACTTTAACATGAAATACTCTGAAGTTTGTGATCACAACTTGAAAAAATTTTGTTGTTTTTTTTTTTAAAGTACAGGTGGGATAAAAACTTTCACGAGGCGATTTAAAAGACAACCCAGATCATATTTCTTACACAAAGTGTCAAAGGAGGAT
The DNA here is from genome assembly GCA_037039145.1 of Fundulus diaphanus. Taxonomy (NCBI): domain Eukaryota; kingdom Metazoa; phylum Chordata; class Actinopteri; order Cyprinodontiformes; family Fundulidae; genus Fundulus; species Fundulus diaphanus. Next base: position 41,073,486 of record CM073129.1, on the reverse strand, counting down.
AAGATTCCCAGGACAGCAGTAGAGATGAGTTTGTCTGTGCAGAACTATGAAGGACAGCACCGATCAGGAAAACACGACAATCCAAGATGTTTAAAACCTTCATTCTGTGTGTGTGCACGCCACTCTTTCTTTAGCTGCGATGCATTTCTGAAAATCTCTGGTACTGAAAAATAACCATCAAGTTCTCTGAAAAAGAAACAAAATGTTGCCACAGTGAATTCTTGGAAGTTGATGGTTTGGTTTCTAAGAAGCATCTTGTCATTGACTGTTAGATATGATAAGGCTGTTTACGAAAGCTGACAGGTGATAAAAGTGGAAGCACTGAACAAACAGAAATGAGCAGGTTACAGCGGACCAGGCCAACGTACGCTTAGATCAATAAACCCGCCTGAGCAGCCAAAGGATGAGCTTTGTTTTGCATCTGAACCACGTGATCATATTTTCAACTCTGATCATATTTTCTCTGTGACAAATGATGTAAGACAACAGTTTGATGCAGGAAGGTGATGTAAAACTGTTGTGTGGTATTTTAAATTTTAAACCTTGAATTCTATGTTCTTGATTTAAAAAAAAATCCAAACAACAAGATGGATAACATACTTGAAGCATTCATTGAATTTAGTTATGGCACTTTGGCAGAACTACCTTTAGATTTGTGAATTTATAAAACATGTTTTTAGAAAAGGAATAACTGGATCCCTTCTCCTGTTCGGTTTTGGAATCAACTTTAAGATTTTCATTTTCTCATCAGCAAGCTGCTGGGAGTCAGAGCGAGAAAGAAAGAAAAACCAGTCAGGGCACAGCAGAAAGGCTTTTGATTGCAAATGATTTAGATGAGAACAGAGTGAGAATGGAGACCTCAGAGAAAGCCCTGTTTCTGTCGCCAGCTAATGTCCTTCTGTCCAGACAGCGAGGATTTTAGCATCTATATCCTGATGACTTGGTGTGTTTCTGATGTAAAAACAGTGTTAGGGGTAATATAGACCGGAAACACCCACCAACCAGTGTAAGAGCTGCCGCCTGAACGCAGACAGGTGGACACACGTTGCTGACCAGGGAGTAATTCTGATTGGTCTATGCAGGTCCCACTTGACTCAAAAGTGATATTCGATCTCCAACATCTAAAGGAAGTTCTCAGTGTCCCCCAGACACGAGGAATGAAATTTTGCTTCATCATATCTTTTATATTAAAACGATATGATGGATAAACTACCAGTCACATGTGAACTATTGCCAGAAACACAGAACTTGCCAGCAGAATCTTGTGAAACCTGAAATCCATTTAAAGAGTGGGTTTCAAGTTAGATTTAACCTGATTCTGTTTGCTGCTTATTTAGCAACACCAATAATCACTTAGAAATCCTGTGTGATTGAAGAAACCAAAGACACCAATGCAATGCTATTTCTTTGATGTGAGAGGGTGGCCGACATTTAAAAAAAAATGTATTTAATGTATAAGGCGACATCTATAAGTTAGTTCATGCAGTCAGCTCAAAGACAACACCTCAAGTTAGGCAGTCTTTTTACCTTAAACTACAATATTCCTGCATCCTTCTGCAGATTATGCCAGATTATGAAGACAAAACCTGGACACCGAACCCAATCTTATTCCATAGTCTTGAATTAAAGATCTATAGTCAAACGATTACACGCGAGTTGACTGACTGAACTAACATGACTCATAATTCAGTGTATATTCCATACATGTTTCTCTGTTCTTTATGTTTGTCAATATCCTTCAAAACTGCGACCTTTAAAGGCGGGAAAGACAAGAGAACATGTAATCAGATGAACATGTGCATCTCACAAAATATGGTCAGAAACTTTATTTCTTTCAGAAACTCAATTCGTACAGTGAAGCGCATGTTAGCCATTACACAGAGGAATTTATTTCAAGTGTCTAATTCTGTTAATATTGCTGATTATGGCTAAAAGCTAACGAAACCCCAACGAGCCCAGATTGTGCTATCAGCAACTCGTAGGTCACAGCACAGGGATACCATTGTCATAGGGTTTTTTGGCAATGTACGAAGGTGCCAAGTCCTGCCGGAAAATAAAACAGAGCCCAAGTAATGAAAGTCTGATGCTAGCTCTGGTTCTGGAATGGCTTAACACAAGGAATGCAACTTTTGTAGCCCATGTTGGATACATCTGTGTGTGCTGGCATTTTAACCACTGGCTGCAGCTGCCATCCATGCCTCATTTTGGATAGTTTATTGCAATTTGTTTGCACAATTAAAAACAAGAACTTGTTAAAATGCAACCGATGCCCTGAGACAGCAACCTATCATCTTGGAAAATCATCCAGAGGCAACGTTTAAACCGTTATTGCATCATTATGGCAGCATGACATTCCTCATAATATTGTTTTGATTTTTACAATTTAAAGGGTTACTATGCAACATTTTTCAGTTAATTAATGTGTTCCATACCGTTTTGGATGATTAAATGAGTCATTTCAGGTTGAACAAAGGTTTTCTCGGCCGCCCTGGTGGTCTGTGGGGGAAATACCACACTTGCAACTGCAGGAGCCCTCGGCCCGCGCCCACAGGCTCAGAATCTCGTGCAAGATCGCGAGAGTCGGTCTTGCTTTACGGCGAGAACATGTTTGTTGCTAGCGCAGTGGCGATATCTGTGCAGTTATCATGGCGGAACCAGCGATAAAACAGCGAAAGCCCATGTCGGAGCAGGCAAGAAAGAGGAAAAGGGCTCTGGACAGAAAGAGGAGTCGTACACGGGTGAACATCGGGAAAGCTTTTTCCGAATGGCGAGAGCTAAAAGAAAAAGAAGGCTGCAAGGCTGACGCGGACCTCGCGTTTCTGCTGATGCGATTGTAAGTAACATTGTAGGGTTTCCCTCACGCTACCGCCTCCCAACATTCCAAAAAAAAAAACTAACTCGATATGCGCGCAAAGCTTGTTTCCCCCCCACTCCGCCTCCACCGGTCGCTCCGCCGGTCGCGCAAAGCTTGTCTCTACCCCCCCCACCCCCCGCTCCGCCGGTCGTCCGGTAAGCAAATTCCTAGGGGAAACACTGCATTGGAATGGTTTTTCTCTCTCTCTGTGTGCATGTTCATACTTTCACTGTGTTAGTCATTGTTTGTACTGCCGTTTTTTCGACTTTTGTATTCGTTGCGTTCGCCTGTCTGCTAAGCTCAAAACAACCGCGCCTGGCTTGACTGAGAAACCAGGAGAACAGCTGAGCATATTTACGACAGTGCACTTTTACTTTCGCCCTCTGGGGGGCGCCTCGCTGGAAAATCAATCCCAGTTGCATAGTATACCTTTAATGAAGATGAACACGATGTTGGTTGTAATCGAGTAACGTTACGCCTTTTGCTGTGATCTGTAGCCAATGTTCGGCAAATTTCTCCTCCAATGAGTGAACGAATTCACTCTCATAACACTTCAAAGAAGAAGAGGAGAGGAGCCTCACTTCTCGGTGAGGTCAAGATGATGAAGCTGCAAGAATACTTGCTCAGAGGAAGTGAGACGGTTGAGGATGAGAGGGAGAATCAGGAGGAAGATGAGGAGCAATGATGGTGAAATCACAGCGACAGGTATCTCAAGTGCACTTTAGATTAGATGGGCGGTGTCGTTTTTACCCCGCTTGTCCTCAAAGAGGCATGAAGGGAAGAACGATTTGTTCGGGAAATGGAGGTAAATGTGTAGAATAAAGTTCTCTATTAATAGTAGACCGTGGATATCCTGAACTTTCCAACTGTCAAATTTATCTTTGCAGTGTTATAAAGATCAAATCAAAATTCTGATGATAGACACTTAATGAATTCCAATTGTAAGAGTGAAGTGAAAAAACATTTGAAGGTTCCTCTTGCAATGCTTTTACTCTTAACATGGCCACTTTTCTAACTTGTTGAAGCTATTTGATATTTTACACAATAGGGAACACATAATGTTCAAATAAAAAGAAAACAATAAAATAATTTTTACCTACATGTTGCCAAGAAACTTGGACGTAAACCGAACAATAACATTTCTGTAGATAGTGTTGATTTGATCCGTGTTAAGCCATTAAAACACTTTTTCCCCCCTGAGTACCGTGGAGATTTAAGCAGGATCTCCTTTTTCTTCCATAATCTGCGTGTTTACTGACAACCTGAGGAATATAATATTCCTCTGCTGTAGCCTTTGGTTTAACATGACTTCAGGGGTTCAGGCCTTTGAAGGTTCTGCCTATTTGAATCATATTTTATAAGTAAATGATATGCACCACATGACATAATAGTACTCAAATATGTTTGTAGGACAAATATGTAAACAGTGAGCCTGGGTGGTGCGGCTACGAATTGATGCTGTGTGTGTTTGTGCAGTCGGACACCCCCAGCAGGACCGGAACACTTAGTATGGACCCGATGGCGCAGAAGTTGGCATCAGCTTGGTATTTTCAGTAAAGGGCTATTTCACCACTTTTTAGGCAAGGCAAGGCAATACAAAGCAAATTTATTTATTCAATTCAATTAAATTCAATTTTATTTATATAGCGCCAATTCATGAAACATGTCATCTCGAGGCACTTTACAAAATCAAATCAATCATATTATACAGATTGGTCAAACATTTCCTATATAAGGGAACCAGTTAATTGCTTCAAAGTCTTGACAAGCAGCATTCACTCCTGGAGAAGCGTAGAGCTACAGGGAGAGTCGTCTGCATTGTCCATGGCTTTGCAGCAATCCCTCATACTGAGCAAGCATGAAGCGACAGTGGAAAGAAAAACCACCCATTAGCGGGAAGGAAAAACCTCCAGCAGAACCGGGCTCAGTATGAACGGTCATCTGCCTCGACCGACGGGGGGTTACAGAAGACAGAGCAGAGACACAATAATACAGACAAAAAAGCACAGAAGCACACATTGATCCAGTAATCTGTTCTACATTAGATGGTAATAGCGGGTGATCTGTCTTCTCTGGATGATTTCACAGCTAACAGAACGGCAGACCAGGTGTACCTACTATGAAGAAAAAAGAGAGACAACAAAAAGTTAAAAGCTGAAATGACAACAGTCATTTCAATGTAATACAATGCAAAACTGGAGAACAGTAGAAATTAGTAGAGTGAGAAAAATAGGCCCTGATGTCCTCCAGTAGCCTAAGCCTATCACAGCACACCTATAGAGGTAGCTCAGGGTAACATGAGCCACTCTAACTATAAGCTTTGTCAAAAAGGAAAGTTTTAAGATTAGTCTTAAAAGTAGACAGGGTGTCTGCCTCACGGACCAAAACTGGGAGTTGGTTCCACAGGAGAGGAGCCTGATAGCTAAAGGATCTGCCTCCCATTCTACTTTTAGAGACTCTAGGAACCACCAGCAGACCTGCAGTCTGAGAGCGAAGTGCTCTGTTAGGAACATACGGAGTAATCAGTGCTCTGATATATGATGGAGCTTGATTATTAAGGGCTTTATACGTTAGAAGAAGAATTTTAAATTCTATTCTTGATTTAACAGGAAGCCAATGAAGGGAAGCTAAAATTGGAGAAATATGATCCCTCTTGTTGATTTTCATCAGAACTCTTGCTGCAGCATTTTGGATCAGCTGAAGACTTGAACTGCATTTTGTGGACTTCCTGATAGTAAAGAATTACAATAGTCCAGCCTTGAAGTAACAAATGCATGGACTAGTTTTTCAGCATCACGCCTGGACAGAATGTTTCTAATTTTGGCGATATTCCGGAGGTGAAAAAAGGAAACTCTGGAAACCTGTTTAATATGGGATTTAAATGACATGTCTTGGTCGAAAATAACACCAAGATTTTTTACTTTATTACCAGAGGCCAAGTTAATGCCACCCAGATTAAGTGATTGATTAAGAACTTTATTTTTTGAGGACTCTGGTCCAAAGATTACAACTTCTGTCTTGTCAGAATTTAAGTGCAGGGAATTTAAAGTCATCCAGCTTTTGATGTCATCAAGACATGACTGCAGTCGAAGTAATTGATTGGATTCATCAGGATTTATGGATAGATATAGCTGAGTGTCATCAGCATAACAGTGGAAATTAATCCCATGCTGTCTGATAATTTTGCCGATCGGAAGCATATATATAGTAAAGAGAATTGGTCCAAGGACTGAACCCTGTGGTACTCCACAAGTGACCCTAGAGTTTGAGGAAGATTTATTATTAACATGAACAAACTGGAATCTGTCCGACAGATAAGATTTAAACCAGCCTAATGCTTTCCCCTTAATCCCTACAGTATGCTCAAGTCTTTGTAGGAGAATATTGTGATCAACTGTATCAAATGCAGCACTGAGATCTAACAGGACAAGTACAGACACAAGTCCATTATCTGAGGCCATGAGAATATCATTAGTGACCTTCACCAGAGCTGTTTCAGTGCTATGATGAGCTCTGAAGCCTGATTGAAACTCCTCAAGTAGGTCATTACTTTGTAAATGTTCACAAAGTTGATTAGCAACTACTTTCTCAAGAATTTTAGATATGAAAAGAAGATCATATAGCACATTTCAGTACAGAGACAATTCAAAGTGCTTTACATGATTAAAATATGGGAGAATAAAACAGAATAAAAGCAAGTAGGAATAAAATGTAGAAACAAAATAGAACATGGGAGAATAGAAACTAAAACCAAACATTAAAAACAGTTGGACTACAAACTTAAACTAATGATATTTCAGTTAACAGTTTAACTAGAACAGTCAAAGGCAATCCTAAACAAATGTGTTTTTAACCTTGATTTAAAGGAACTCAGGCTTTCAGTACTTTTACAATTTTCTGGAAGTTTGTTCCAGAGAAGTGGAGCATAGGAACTAAATGCTGCTTCTCCGTGTTTGGTTCGTGTTCTAGGTATGCGGAGTAGGCTGTAGCCAGACGACCTGAGTGGTCTGGATGGTTGATACACTGATAACAAGTCTGTGATGTATTTAGGTGTAAGGCATTCAGTGATTTATAGACTAACAGAAGGATTTTAAAGTCTATTCTCTGAGATACAGGGAGACAGTGTAAGGACTTTAGAACTGGGGTGATGTGCTCTACTTTCTTAGTCTTAGTGAGGACGCGGGCAGCAGCGTTCTGGATCAGCTGCAGCTGTCTGATCCACTTTTTAGGAACCTGAATCGCTTTTGTGGTTGAACCTGAGGTCAGCAACATTTACAGTCCAGTAAGCCATTTAGGTCGTTATTTCACTATATCAAATTTGTCCACAGAGGCATAACTTACTCTAAAAAAGATAGCTTATCAACTTTTATGCATATTTAGTCTGTTAAAGAATCTGTAAGCAGTGCCAAGATGCAGTAAAGAATTTGCTTCAAAACTGGATCTACATGCCAGAAAACTCTATAGAAAGTGTATGTTTTATGCTCCCACAAACAGAATAAAGGTCTCACAAATAAGAAAAAATGATCTATAAAGAATCTGTTAGCATTGTCGGGTAATTTAGTCCAAGTGTGACTCATCTGGGAACTGTGGTTTTCTTGAGCAGAACCCCATTGTTTTTGGTTGAAGAAGGAGCCAAAAGCAGACAGACTGGTAAGTGATGACATTTAATAATGAAACCCCAAAACTCCTAAAAAAAATAAGCAAGGAAATAACTAAAGTAAGCACAACCTAAGGAATATCAAGAAATATTCAAAATACACACACAAAAGGAAAGTCAAAATATAAACAACTGGAAATAGTGACAGAAATGCCACCTTTAAAACAGCTCCGTTATGAGTTTTCAACAACAAAATAAATATCTTTTAATCCCAAACTGCGTTTTTAAGAAATATTGTAACCCAGTTTTGGGCATCGTAGACACGCAAGCCTTGCAGAGCCCTAAAAAACAGTGGAACAGCCCTTTACTAGAGCGCTCCGAGCCGGACACCAGCTTCACCGACGCACGGACCTGTAAGGACTGACGCCTCGGCGTTGAAGGTTCAATCTGGCTCCAATATTTCTGCCGCTCGCCGAAGGATGTAACGCTTATTTTTATTCCACCGTAGGGCGGAAAATAGCTTTTTTTCCCCTCCTCTCAGCTTTGCATGGATGTTACGGGTCGCTTAATGCCTTCCTCCAGTCTTGCTCCCTGTGTTTTCCTTCGTGCATATAGATGTATTTGGTGCCTCTCGTTTCCTCCTCCAGTAACGCATGTCCGTGTGCCGCCCGCCTCCCTGCGCTCTCAATAGATGGTGCAAGTCAAAATGTCCAAATCGCCCGTAGAGCCTCTGTCTGCTGTGGAAACCGGCTCCCAGTCGCATTACTTCCAGGTAAACCCACTCACTGCAGCTCGGTCCTCCTCACCCAGCAGGTTGCGTGGAGAGACGGGAAGAGACCGTCTCAGATGCTACTTGTTGTTCCGTTCGAGGCGTCGCGGTTTGGAAGACAGTTACTTCTTCTTGTCCCTCTCCTCCTCCTCCTCATCCTCCTCCTCAACCTCATCACCATCCTTCAGTCAGAGCGCAAACTGATGCCGGGGCCACGGCAGGCTCAGACATGGTGGCTTTAATCCACCCACGCACAAGCAAAAAAAAAGGACCAAACCTGCTGCTTTTGGTCCAAACTCACAGATCAGGCCTCTCTCATTTTGCCTTCATCTTTTATTATTTATTTCAGTGCGTTTTGCTGCCACGCATCGTTTACGGGAGCGCACAGACGCCGAGCAGCAACACGATGGGGTTGCAGTTTTTTTTTTTTTTTTTTTTGTAGGTGTTGACTCGGATCGTGGCTCCAACTCCTCCAACCTGTAGCCCGAAACCAAAGGCGCTTCGTGTGCTCCTCGGAGTAATCCTCTGCATCTTTGGCAAGAATTACCTAAAAAAAAAAAAAAAAAAAAAAAAAAAAAAACAAAGCGATGCACCTAGACTGAGAAAGACACAAAACAACCTCAAAGTATGCAGGAAAATTCGCATTTTACAGACGGTAGAGCTTTTCAGTGCCGGTCCCAAGGTTGGATTGGGGCCAAGAGCAGAATCTGATTATGGGCTCCAGCTCAAGAATTATTTGGAAACTGTAATGTTTTGCATAAAATGTGTTCCCCATGCAGCCCACACAAGTGGTAAAATTATTATATTAGGTCATATTATCATCCTTTTTATGCTGGTCGGGAATTATTTTCCTTATGTCTTGGGACAGCTAAGGTTATTATTATAATAATAATAATAATAATAATAGTAATAATGATAATAATAATAATAATAATAATAATAAAAGTAAACTTTTGAGTAATTTTGTTGTTCTGGTAATATTCAACTAAAGTTTGATTTTTGTACAATTGTATGATTTTATATGTGCCCTTTGTGTCTCACTTTGGAGTAATTTAGACTCAATAAGTATCCTAATTCATTTTGACATGTAGTTCCTTTGTGCACATAATGTGACCCCAGCGCGTACACAAACTGTAGAAATTATAAAATTCTTACAGTTGAACTATGACCGTTAACATAACCATCAGATTATGAAAATGTTCAGATGTTCATATATTACAAATGATACCTTTAGATCATTTAAATTTCAATAAAATGTAATAAGGTTGTTGTTGTTTTTTTAAATCACTACACTGAAAACATCAGGGCTAGACATTGTGTCTATTTATTTCTAATGGAAATCATTGGACATGATAGCGCGTCACTTACTCCTGGCCCCACACCCCTTCATATGACAACACCATAATAAAATATGGTTAGTACATTTCTGGGACTTTGGTGATATACAGTGCTTTTATAACCAATCAGAATAAATTATTTGCGTATTATATTTTAGGAATTGCTAAAGGGAAACAAATATAGATAGATGAAGCCTTGGCCCTGTCTTTCAGCAGCTAACCTTTTCTCTCTCCTAGACATAGCTATTGGCTGAGAGCTATTCTATAGCTATTCTTGTCAAACAACCAGTCGGTTTAACAGGTTTCTTCCTGTAAAAGGTTTTTCTCCCCACTGTCGCTACATGCATGCTTGGTATGAAGAATTAAATACCGAGGAATGACTGTCCATTGTAGCGACATGCTCATCCAGGAGGAGTGAAGGCTGCAATCTGTTGGGTTTCCATAGATAGAAAACTTTTTAACCAATCTGTCTGTATGATTTGGTCAGCATGGCTTTATAAGGGGCATAAAGGTATTATGTGCTGTGACTATAAATAAACTGAATGGAGTTGAAACGCATATCTGTCTGATTAACGCTCTTGTACTGCCTGTTGTTTCCTCACCTGTACTTGTATTTGTTTCCACACAGCTCCCCAGGAAGTTGCCTAAACGCAAGAGTCGCTTCAAACGCTCAGATGGCAGCACGTCCTCAGACACGACGTCCAGCTTCATCAAACGGCAGGTAGACGTTTCCTTTATGTCAGAACTGATTTCTGCATGTGTCTGACTGTCGGTGAGTGATTATTAACAGCAGAGGCAGCGAGTTTCTTCTATAAACAACGAAGGCCAGGTTGCGTGAGAACGTTTGAAGGGTTTTGTCCTGTGTTGAGACTGGTGACGCGTTTTAATTATACGTTTATTTCAGAACAAAGCTAACACCGCGTAAGTCTCTGGTTGAGGATTAATTGTCTCGATTTGAAATGTCGGACGGTTTTCTGTTCATGCACACTGCTGATGCAGATGTTGCAGGTGCAGGCTGTGTCCAGTGGAGGGCAGCAAAGCGCTTGGAGAGGGAAGTGTGCGCCACTGAAATCCCAACACAGCAGAGAATTTGTAATTAGTCATTTCAGGTCAGACACTTTTGGAAGACTGATTGGGTTATTTAAGATCACTGCTGTGATTAAAATTATTTTTAAAAGATTTCCCTCAGGCTGAAACTGTTGGATTGATTCAGAAGAAGTGTGTGTCCACGTCTTGCCTCTGAAGAAGTGTTTGAAATGACCGTGTAAACCGTGTAAAGCAAAGGAAACTGTACTTACAGTTACAAAGAGGGTAACGATTCAAGTTTAGACGCTTGACAATGAAAGAGGAAAAAAGTCAGGGCGTCGAAGGGTTTCAGCTGCGTTTTGCAATCAGTAAAAAGACCAATGGGTAATTTAGAAAATAGTCTTCAGCATGGTATTATTTTAATAAGAAAACTAGACTCTAAACGACTAGTGTAAGCCCAAACATTCTGTTTATTCTTCTTATTCTTTAGACTTAACAAGCAATTTATTTAAAAAGGGATCTGTTGCATTCAGCTTCCTTTGGCCTCTTCCTCTAGTCTAGGGGTGTCCAAACTATTCTTCACGTGGGCCAAAATTGTTAAGTCAAAAGTACTGGGGGGCAAAAAATGCACTTTAAAAACAAACTAAAATTACCCAAACAGTATACTGTGATTTTAATTAAACAAGTTAGTCAGATTTTCTGTAGAAAGGGTATGTGTAAATCATTGTAAACCCAAAACTTAAAAAGGGTTTTTCACATTTGCCTCATTAAAAGATTGTCATACAGTTTGCAAATTCTTTTTGACTCGATTGAAAAAAAATGCTTCCTGTATTTAGCCAAATTTTATAAATTATATTTCAATGCAGGTTTTAATGCACCAAAGTCTGCATTTGAGTAAAAGTCATTGGACAGGTGTGGTCTTATTTACTATGAAATTGAAGAGAATGTAAAAAATGCGGTTATTAAAAGACATACACTTGTTGTGTTGTACGGAAAAAAAGTCTCCATTTGCATCAAACCACTTGTGCCAGTGGACCAAATCAATCTTGAATTGCAGTTGGGGAGGGGGGGGGGGCACAAAATCAATCCAAGGGCCGCAAATGGCCCCCGGGCCCTACTTTGGACACCCCTGCTCTAGTCACAGTCCGATTTCTTCGTTGGGTGGATCCTCACTGTTTAAAATATCCTACAAGTATGTAAGCGCTGTTCAGATTCTGTGACAGCCAAGAAACTGTCCTTCTACCTTTTCATTGCTATACCCTAAGAAAGGATTATTTTACTCTCCACCTCCTTGCGTTCACAAAGCAAAACATTTAAAATGAATGTAGGAGAATTCAGTATCTTCATATATTCATAAACTGTGGCAGAGAAGTAAACATCCAGTAGCTAAAATGGATTTATTTATTGTTATAGGTGATTGACCAACCCAAAGCAGGGCACTAATCTGAAGCTACATGGTTTTCAATTTTCCTTTAAAGTTAAAAATCTGAAAAGTTTAATGTGTGGATATATTCAGCCTCTTTTACTCCAAAACCTTTATAAAATCCAGTACTAAACACAGCACACCTGTGTGTAATTTAATCTAAAAGCTCCCGCTGTTCCGTCAAAGCATTAGTGAGTATCATGAAGACCAAGGAACACAACAAACAGCTCATGGATAAAGTTGTTAAGAGGTCAAAAGGTTAGGCCATAAAACAACAATAATATTAATTATCATCATTGCAACATACATTCGAATGAAAATTTTCCTCTGTGTTTAACTCCTCCCTTAGGGAGCAGTGGGCAGCTACTGTGTGGTGCCCCAGGAGAATTCTGGGACTTAGGGACCCAGAGTAGCAGTCTGTGGGAGTCGAACCAGGAACCTTGCAGTCTCCCAAGTACGCAAGCACCCTGCCGTCTAACCACTAGGCCACCACTAACCCTATCACAGTATCACAAGCTTTGCGGGAAACTATTTAGATCTTTCTCTGTAAAGAGGAAAACATCCCAACTTTGTCTTCCTCCTCACAGCTACGCACTGTTTCACGAAGATCTCTCACATAAAATAATAATTCAAGGTTGCTAATGTCCCGTGACACATAAAAGTTTCTATTATACTATAATATTAGTTTTCCCAATGTTAAGTTTTTGGAAAGGATGAATCTGGGCAACACTTGAAGGCAACACTTTACCATCAAATTTATAAATCACTCATAACTCATAACAGTCCTGCCCCACATGAAATAAAGGATTCTTACATATGATTATGGATAAAGGCCAACAGGCTCTAGCCTTGCCTGGGCAGACACAGCTGAAGATAAATGATAAATTCAGCTCTACGCCAGGCTCTACGTGCCTCACCGTGAGTTAAAAGTGATTATTAAATCCACTGCAGCATAAGCTGAAACCACAATACAAGATTTTATTTTCACGATTTCTCTCTCTCACACACACTGATGAAAAAACAAGCAGAAAACAAGTGAGCGATACCTGGATTTTTAGGATTAAAATATGGTAGATTACGAAGAGCTTGATTAAATTAAACCAAACAATTCGGATATTGCACATAAATGGGGCTTGATTTATCCATTTATTTAATTTGATGCATTCGGTTGACTTTAGTCTGTTGTGTTCAAATTTCTTGCTTTCAGAGGTTGCAAGTGAGGAGGAGCAGATTTGTTCACATGAAGGACGTGGGAAGCCTTAAATGTCTCCACCACCAGATCTATAGAAGCATTAAAGGAGCTGCTTTACCGCGCTCATTTCAGCCAGCTATACATGTTTCATCCCCAAAGAGAAACCCCAACCCTACGAAATAGAAAAATAAGGGAAATAACAACTCATCATCAAAAAAAGCAATAAAATATCAGCCGTCAGCCTCTGTATATGGATGTGTGTGTTTGATTCTTTATTGTGGTTGTTTCAGTTGCTTTTGTCCTGACGTTACGTTTGTATCAAGTTCTGTTCAGACTCTTTAAATTAAATAATAAATTCAAACAAGCATTTCCAGAAATATCCGGTTTCAGGAGACTTTCCAACACTTATGCTGTTTTTTTTTTCCCCCCATTCAACTTACTTTTTATTAAGCACATTCAACATTATGTTGACACGGTGAGGCGCAATGCTGGACTGAAATTAAGTGAAAAGGCAACAAAAGTCTGTAGAAAACCTCGAAAGACCTTCAGAAAGCCTGGAGAACTGTTCATGAGATCTGCTTAGACGTTTTTTAGAGATTAGGGTTCATTTGAAAGTTTTGCACAACACTTGAGTAGCACAGAATTATCCCCGACTGTCAATAAAAGCTTATCTTCTGATTACAAAGCTAAACGCACCCAGAACCAGATTTCATAGTTAAAACGTACCCATTAACACCTCCCTGAAGTTATTTTAGAGACGAAAAAATACTTTTTTTTCTGAGATTGAATGATCAGCAGAAACGGAGTTAAAAAAAATATCAATTTCATACAAGACCCTGTTATTATTGTTATAGGGAATGTGGAGCAGTGTAACAATGAAGTGTTGGGTAGAATAGGAAAAAATGCTGAGCGGGCATTTTCTTCAACGGGGGGGGGCATTAGTTATCCCGATTTGAGGGGGAGCTTAATGAAAATCTCCAGATTTCCAGGGAATGTCGTGCAGCTTAAAATATTCATGGTGCTCGTTTTGAAGGCCGGTGTGAGGATGATGGGTGGGTTCAGTGTTCAAGCCAGCACCTCCGGTCTCTTTTCAATCATTACCTCCACACACAAACACACACAGGCACCCACACCACCTCCCGCTCCCACTGACAAAGCCTTTCACACAGAGGGAGTAAAATCCACACACAGAGCAGATAGTTTCTTGCCTGTGATAGGGGTGGGGTGTGACTATGGAGGAGCAGCGGAGTATGACTCATTTCTGCAGCAGGCTACTGTATGGATACATGTGTTAGATGTAGGACATGAGCGGGAGGAGAAATCTTGAGGGAGACATCGATTCAAAAACAGCAGCTTCATCTGTTCCTCCTCTCGGGCCGCCGCACGTTCAATCGGACTAATAAGTGAGAGTGATGTAAATTTGAGGAGGTGGGTTTTATCAAGTGACGCAAATGCTGCGTTGGTTGTTGTGATGTGATGTGAGGATGTGGGGTAAGAATAGAAAAGAAGGTGTTGCCAGTTTCTGCTCCAGTGCAGGTTGTCCCTTCTTAGGGAATGGGACACAGCGTAGGCCGTCTGCATACAGCAGGTAATATATGCAGAGGGAGGGACCGGCAGCAGCAGCCTCACCACGTTAGCTGAGTAAGTATGAAGTATTCCTGTCAAAGATTCCTGTGTTGTCTTCCATCACCTGGTCTCCCTGCCCCCCCCCCCCTCCAGAGGGGCTTTTGTTTCCCTCTTGCCTGCACCTGTTTTGCTGTCTGGTTGCGATCAGCCTGCATGCACTCTGCACAGTTCGTGGCAGAATGTGTTTGATCGATTTTTACATGCAGCTCGCCCGATACTAACAGAGCGATTTATTGCATGGCGTTTACGAGACCGGCGGCTTGTTTACACAAAACCTGATGGTTTCATTTTTATTTATTTTTTCGGTTAGTGAATTTGGGAATGCAACGAATCTGATTGTGTTTTGCTCGATTGTCATAAAGGTTGCGTAACCTGCAACCTTTGCGTGACTGGGGAATTATTTCTGCAGGATCATGCCATTCATTGGCATAACCTCTCTGTGGTTAATCACATCATAACATTTTTACATTTTAATCTGCTAACTCCATGACTGCAGCAGACGTTTGAGCTCTGGTTTTCACTGCTGCGGGACTATAGAGATAACAGTCACATTGTTGATTTTGAGTGACAGACTAACCAACTATTGTGTGGCATGTTTTGTATTTAGCCCCCATTACTCTGATACTCCTAAATAAATAATGACCGGCGCAACTAGCGCCATTCAGTATATGAAAATGGGAAAAATACAGCCCAATTGCAAACCTACAAAGCTGTCAATCTAAACTGAGAAACTGGCCAAGGAGGGCGTTGATCAAAGAAGCAGTCAAAAGGCCCATGGTAACTCTGGATGAGCTGCAACATCCATGGCTCAGGTGGTGGATTCTGTCACCAGGACAGTTAATGTTAGTAGTAGTCATACACTCTACAAATCTGAGCCCTTTGGAAGAGGAAGCTGTTATTGAAACCCTGCCAAAAGAAGCCATGTAGGGGAAACAACATCGATGTGGAAGAACGTGCTCTGGTTAAATGAAACCAGAGTAATTTTTTGGCTAAAAGATTACGTGTTGCAGAAAACTAACATTACACATACCCAACAAGACGCACAATTAAACGCGGTGGTGGTTGCGTCATGCTATGGGATTCCTTTTCTTCAACAGGGACAGGGAAACCAGGCACAGTTGTTAGGAAGAGGGGTGGAGCTAAATAGAGGGAATCCGGGAGGAAAACCTGTTAGAAGCTGCAAACAAGCTGAGAGGAGGTTAACCTGGCAGAACAAGGAGCCTAAATATGCAAAGCATATCTATAGCCCCATTTACACTACCCTTGTTAAACCGATCCATGCTGAGCTCGGTCCGAGCTTGGATCAGTTAACCAAGCCGAGCTTGGTTCTGACGACCGTTTACACACCACGCTATCTCGATTGAAGGAGGAAATCAAGCAAATAAAAATGGCGGCGCCCGTAACATTCAGGAAGTTATGTTTGGTTATATTTCGCTGTTTCCCTTTGCCCTACTGGTAGAGTATACGTTTTCAGTCTTGGTGGATGTTGTTTCCTATTTTCCTAAGTCATCAAAATTTCTTCTCAAGTTGTGATCACTAGAAAATATTGTAAGTCCAAATAACGATTATGATTTTCAGGAGCTAAACATGTTAAATTATGGGAAAAAATAGGTCAGACTTCTGGGCTGAGTCAGCCACTTCAAGCATTCTGCATGCTGAGGTGAGTAAATCTTCATCAGCGCAGATAGAGTGTCGGTACTGATAAAGAAAGCTATTAGTGGATAATCGCTTTGACATCCGTGTTGCATGTGCAAACATTTTCCAGCAGTGGTGCCTATATGCGCAGTATATGTGGGGTCTTTGAATAGGAATGCTCGTACCGCAAAGTTTCTCAGAAAATCTTTTGCAGCCTGGCTTAGCTGGAAAATAAATAGCAAATGTTGCGGTATTAGATACAGTGTCCGAAATTAACTTCCTGATTCACCGGCCAAGTTGGCCGGTAGATGTAAAAATCAACCGGCCAGGCATATTTTTTACCGGCCAAAATATGAATCCTGACCAGACCTCAACTTTTATGAAAATTAAGAGTGAGATTATGTTAATTTTCGGGGGCGTGGCTGACTGGACCCTTGAAGAGAAATCTTTGTTTCCTGACTTTAATAAGAAAATATTGTAGTTGATTATAAAAGGCACAATATGAATTATCAGATTCACATCCAGGCAATAAAAAAACACCACATATTATCATTATTCTATCCATGAGGCGGAGTTTCATCAAGCCTATACAGTCCAACATTTTCCCTCAGCTGCAACACTTAAAGCACGCAGGGGTTCACGTTGCGTCTTTACACATGATCCAGCTGCTGGATTTTACCCTCATGCGCTGCGCGCAAGGGATAAACAGTGGGGAAAATGCATAAATAAAGACTGTAAAGGGCTCCTTTAGGGAGGAGAGAATGAATAATGGGTCTGAGCTAAAGCCCCCGATGTTACAAGTTCCTTAAAATGATCCTTAAAAGTGCGCACCTAAATGACGTAATGTAATTTTGCGCACCTGAATTCAAGCGCAGTAGATGAGAGAGATCGACCATGTTGAGCACAGGGCCACTGGTGAAGGTAAAACCTCCTTTAACAACCAGGTTTGCACTGCTTATCTCTGTAAACTCTATTAAATGTATATGACCACTTTTTTCAGCGCTCCGTTTGTGAAAACTCTGTAACCTAATAGCATCAAGAGAAAACCCTAATCTAATTAGCATTGAACTCCCTCGCCGAGGGGCCCCTGGACTGATGATTTAGGCCTCTCAGGGCTCAACTTGAGCGGAGGGACGCACTTCTTTCTCACTTGGCCCCCACCCTGTGGAGTCAGGGCCATCAGTGTTGCAGCGTGTGAAGAATAATCACAGAGGCAGAGGAGAAAGGAGCAGAGTTAAATTTAGCCTGCAGACGGAGATGTTAGCCGGTTCAAAACAAAAAGGAAGATAAAGATGCTGCCTTCATTGTGGCCATCTGCACTGCAGTGAAGCTTTTCCTAGATAAGACCCTGTTTTTTTGTGCCGCTACACTTAATGGTAAAGCGTTTTTTTTTTTTTGTTGTTGTCGTAATAAACGGGTGGCTGGGCCAAAGAGCGGCCTGGAGTGGTTTACGGTGTCATCTCCAAACACAAAGAACAGCTATCACCCCCCCTGCTTTGTAATGAACGTTAAATGTAACGCCTCTACTCTGCGCCCACCACCACATTTATTCTGCTTTTATGTCTGTGAGGGTTTGGTGAGCATTCCCAGTGAAGACAGGGACGCTGCTACAGTGAGAAAATTCACATTCATGTCTTTATCAGGTTCTAGCGCCGTCCTCTTAATCAGCCAGGTATGCGCCTTTTTCTCATATCTCCGTCTTATGTTGGCGTTTTCTCGTTTGTCCCTCGTTGTCTCTCAGACCTCATTCTGTCCCTCTAACCCCTCTTCTCTGCCATGATTCGTGGGTTACTTGAACACCCCTGTCCTCTCAGTGTATCTCCAGCTGTACCCATCGCTCCTATCTCTCTCTCTCCCTTCTGTTTCCACTCGTTCCTGCTCAACCTCCTTTTCCCTCTGTCAGCGCTGCTCCAGCTCTGGTGCAGTGGTGCCTCGCAGAGCTGGCGAGTGCTAAAAATCACACCTAGTTATCTAACATAGATGCCAAACGAAAAAAGGGAAAGTAGGAGAGGTGATTGCTCTCAGAGCTGCTGTCAGTGAGCTTTAAATCCGGGTTCCATGTATGTGTTTCGGCAAAGGTGTTGGTGGTTATGGTCTTTATTTTGGGGACTTCTTTGTTTATTTAGTTGCGTTGATAATTGGTCCTCCGGAGGAGGCGTTTGCGTATGTCAGCAAGATGGATGACCAGGACTGAAAGCCAGCGGAAATAGTACCGTATGCTGTTCAGATTTGATAAAAACGTGCCTCCTCTTTACAAGAACACTGTTACTATTTTTTCCCCGAGTCCACTGCCTTTACCTGTAAAGTCTTCTGTGTTCATTCTTTGTTTATTTTTGACTGATTTCATTTGGCTTTAGTTGTTCTCTCTGATAGACTCCGGACTTTTGGACACAGTGTTATAAAAAAGTATTTGCCCTCTTACAGATTGTTTTCAGTTCTTGCTTCTTTTTCACACTAACCTAAGCAAGTACAAAATGCAATTTTCAGGTAATAATTTAATTTATAGGTGTAAAAGCTATGCAGACTGACCTCTATCCTATGTCAGAAATACAAAATGCCTCCTAAAGATGAGCTTAAAGTGTAGCTCGCCCCAAAATTAACAGTTTCTTTTTGAAGATAAACTGTATAAACTGGGCCTAAGGGTGCTACTTTAATGTTACTATGCAATTCTTTTTTGCTTTTTCATGTGAACTTGCTCAGTATTTGCTCAATATTTGTCTTAAAACCGTCTTAGTGCTGCCCTCTTAGAGTTGAAGGATGGCTATTGCAGTTGAATCTTCTTACTGGTTCAGACGGGACACGCTTTAGTCTTCACAGCCCCACGTTCAAGTATAAAAGCAGTCAGACGCGCGCCCCCGTGGCGAGTCACGAGCACTGGGAGCAGTGACGTGCGGTGAGGTTCATAGCTGGTGAGGCACTGACGTCATCAGAATCAGATTTGCAAATAGATGCATAGATTGACAGCAGTTTACAGGTTATGTTTCACTTCTGCATCCTTACACATACAAACTGTAGCTCACAAAACACACATTTCCTTAAAAAACAAAACAAAATAAATGTTATTACTGTCTTACCTTTACTTATAAATGAAGTCCATGCGTCGCTCCTTCTGCACAAAAACATCCGTCACTTTGCGATAGAAGTCCTCCTTATCTTCCTTCAGTTTTAAAAGTCTCTCTGTCTCAATGGAGATCACTGCCAGGGAAGAAAGCCTTCCTTGATCCGTCCTGTTCCTGCTGTATGTTTTCAGTCTCTTCAGGGCTGAGAATGACCGCTCCACTGACGCTGTAGTAGCTGGCACCGTGAGCACGAGCTGGAGCAACTTTGTCGCCTCAGGAACAGTTACAACAAGAGCCTTCTCGGCCAAAAAGTTGAGAAGCTGTCCAGGAGATTTGCATTCATCCCTCATCGTTTTTGGGGGATGAATGCAAGAGAGGGAAAAAATCACTATCTCTATTATAATCTATCGCTGCACTTGACTTGCTTCCCGAATCGTTTAGCCTAGCTCGCTGTCACTTACTCGGCAGTTGAGGAGTGAACAAGACGAACGTCTGGGATCTTGAGCACCCCCTGCCATGAGGCAAGAGAACTGCCTGCCTCACCTCGAACCTGTTCTCTGCCGTTTATAATCGCTCATTACACGAAACACGTTACACAAACACAGTTGGTGACAAAAAGCACTGTACATTATATACATAAGCTAAATTGTTGGAAATAAGTTCACATATTAAATTTGTTTAAACCATTTTATTGACGCCGCACAGCAACATGCTCTCTCCGCTTAGCAGCCAGCGCAGAGCCAGGGGTTGCGCAATCCAAGGTGAGGCAGAGCTCGCTGCTGCCTCACCGGCATCGCTTCCAAGCATTTGAATGGGAAAATAAGAAAATTCAGCGATTTTGAACAAATACAAATCGAAATTGGTGAAGCTACATGAAAAATAAATATTTTTTAGTACAAACCACCGGATGAATATAACAATTTAAATTACTTTATGATTATATATTTTCTTTCTTTCCATGATGGCAGGTGAGGCACTGCCTCACCTGCCTCCCCTGACCGCACGTCACTGACTGGGAGCATTGATTGATAGCGTTTGTCACTGATTTCAACGTTAGCCCGTGTTAGCAAAGATGCCGCTAACAGCACTTTACCACTCAGAAACTGCACCGATCCTGTCCTCCACTGCGTCGGTAGCGGCGGCTTTGAGCCAGTGGCTCGAACTGAGAAGTCGGTCCAAAATTACTCCAGGAGCACGTAGACAACTCATCCAGGAGGCCACAAAAGTACCCAGAGCAGCATCTAAATTGCTGCAGGTCTCAATTGCTTCTGTTCAATTAAAAAATACGTTATTAATCCCAAAGGGAAATTAAATGCTGTTGTCATTGGGTTCCTTCACGGAGTTGTTGTAAATACTGATGGGTACAGGCAGGAAGGATCTCCTGTAGGAGTCTGCATTACAGCGGTTCTGACTGAACACGCTCTGCTGTTGTACCACAGTCTGATGAAGACGATGCTCAGGTTAGCTCATAATGTTCATGATTGAACAATAAAAAAGAGAGACTGCGCAAAAGTGGCTTCAATGTGCGAATTCAAGTGCGGACGAGGGATAGTGACCTGTTGAAACATGGAGCCTGACCGGGGCAACACTTGTACTTTAGTCCCGGACGGCCTTTTCAGGTGGTGGACTGTAGTTTCTATTTTTTCTTTCTTCAATATCTGTAGATGTGGGGATGATGTGCGGCTTTTTGTAAGTTGTTAACCTACTCTGTACTGTCAGGCAGATTTCTGGCGGTACGTCTGGCAGTAATCACATCTGGGTGTGGCTAATAAAACTGAACCAAGTTCTCCAAAATAATCAAAATAATAAGTTCATTCATGATATAACAATGAGAAAAGTTAAAAAAAAATTCCATAGGGCCATGTTGGTTTAGTTTTTCTTTTTTAATGAATGAAATCATCATGTGAAAACTGCTTATTTTACTCTGGTTATCTGTCTCTATTATTAAAATGTGTTCCAAAACATGTAAGTACGACAAAAAGCAAAAACAGAAGAAATCCGTAAGGGGCCAAATACCTTTTCACACCGTCTGAAAGCACTCTTGCATCTTTTGCTTTCATTTTTAAGTGCTAGCCATTCCTGGAACATGTACTTAAACCGCTTGCAGTGAAAAATGATAACCAGCCCGCATTTAATGAGAAGAAGTCTCTGGAGGACAAACAGGGGAATAAAGGATGTATGTGCTGCACTGAGGGGGATGCTGGAATGGATTGGGGCCAAAGCAGGAGAGAAGAGGAAGCATTGCTTCCTTTGTGCTATATTCGGTCTGTCATAAGATAGCTGGTGTGGGAGAGCGGTGCATTGTTTTGTAGATCCCCACATGAATTCGGTCATGAATGCACACACTTATTTACATGCACAGCTGCATGTAGACAGACTGCGGAGGAGAACACAGATGAGGGAGCTTTCCAGCACAACCAGCAGGTGTGTTTCTGTTCTCGTTTTCTGTCTTTTAGAGGTCTTAGCAGAAGATTCTGCATCCTGCGAAACGAACTCCTCCACACCGACTATAATCTCTATGCGATTCTGTCCTGACAGGGGTCGGCTGATTCGTATACCAGTAGACCGTCGGATTCAGACCTGTCAGCCGAGGAGGACCGCGAGGCGTATCGGCGTGAAGCCGAACGCCAGGCACAGCAACAGCTCGACAGAGCTAAGGTACAAAGCCAGGGGCGGTTCAAAGGGTGGTCAGGAGGGGGCTAACCATCTCGGTGTAAAACAGAAAAAACAAAAGCCTATAACAGAATTTTGTTGTTGCTGATAAATGTATCTTTATATAATTGTCTAGCTAGGCTGCTTCATTTATATAGTTTATTTATTTTTGTTATTTTTACCTTGCATTGGTTCCCTCGTCTTTGTAGTTCTTGTTATCAATCTTCTCTGCCAACTAATCTCATCTTGGCAGAGGAAAGGTAAGAGTTATAGGATATAAGATGAACAGGGCTAGTGAAAAATTATCAGAGGTGGGAAGCAACTAGTTACATTTACTTGAGTAACTTTTTGAACAAAATTGCCCTGTACTTTTTACTTTTACTTGAGTAATATTATGAAGTAGTAGGGTTACTCTTACCCGAGTAATAATTCTGGCTACTCTAACCACCGTGAGTAACTTCACTGAATAAAGAACAAGCATGTTTTACACAAAAATCCACCAGAGAAACACACACCTGTAGTTTTTGTTAAAGTGAGACAGAAGCTTTCTTGTTTTAATGTTATTTTCTGTGTACTCAGCTTATTGTGCCATTTGGAAGTCAAGTAAATGTACAGTCAACAGTAGATATTGTCATTGGAAGTACTTTGCGCTGTTATAACATACTGTATATTGGTTTTAAGTTTAATATTGAAAAGAAATTATTTAGAGAAGTGTTTGTTCTGCCTGAATTTGTTATTTTGTAATTTTTGTTGTTCTTTATATATATTATTTTCATTTTAAAACTACCAGACTTTGCTCAAAACTTTATATTTTTGTCTGCCTGATTACATAATTTTTAAATTATGTTATTTTAAAGCAGATGTTAGGATTAGTTACTCAGTACTAAGCCTTCTTACTGACTACTATTTTTAATATATACATATATATTTTTTTTTAGCCGTATCCCTGTTTGCAGCGACAGACATGCAAACAGCCATACTCTCTGTTCTACTAAATGCATCTAATCACAGAAATTAATTTTCCTGTAGTCATATATGTCCCCTGAACTTGACTTCACACATCTTTTGTTTTAAAATGTTCTAAATGTGATATTTTTTTAGTCAACCGACAACTTGACAGGGACCCTTACCTATTCAGACAGACTGAAATCCACTTTGTTCGATGGAGTTTGGTAATATGCAATTATAAATAAGTTTATTTTAGATATTTATTAATAGCCACCATAAATCTAACTTTTCCAAAAGCCAAAAAATATATATACTATTTTTATCTCTCAGTATAGTGTGTTAAACGCACAGGGCTCCTGATAACAAACCCAAAAATATTTAGACATTGAGTTAACTTGAGTTGTAGCCATCTTTTTAGCCAATCTTATAGTGTTTATATATTTTTGTGAGGAATAAAAGTTATTTGCACCTTTTTAAAGTCTAAATTTCAGTATTTGAGTTGGGAAAGTCAACACAGTCCAAGTTAGGATATTTATCTACATCTGAATATTTGAAGCCCAAAAGCCAAGTCTACAAACCTCTGATTGTATTTCAGATCGCTGTCAAATATTCTTGTCTTTCTGGTTGCTCCACAGTCCAAACCTGTAGCGTTTGCTGTGAAGACAAATGTGAGTTACTGTGGGGCTCTGGATGAGGACTGTCCAGTCCAAGGAGCTGCAGTTAATTTTGATGCCAAAGACTTTCTGCACATCAAAGAAGTGAGTCATGACTGTCTGCTAGAGACGATAAACCCTCTACACGGGTAGGTTTAACACAGAGCCGTTGATCTCCTGGATTTAACAGAAGTACAACAATGACTGGTGGATCGGGCGGTTAGTGAAAGAAGGGGCAGACATCGCCTTCATCCCCAGCCCGCTACGACTGGAGGCCATGAGGCTGAAACAGGAGCAGAAACAGAGGTCGGACATCACACGTGTGCTTTGTCTTCCCACAGCATGCTCTTGTTTTACAATGTGAGAGTTACGAGCCAACGTGTTGCTGCTGTTGCAGGAAAACAGGAGGCAGCTCCTCAGGTTTAGGTGACATGGTGACTGGAAGCTGGAGGACCACACCGCCATCTGCAGGTGAATGTAAGTAATTACAACCCGTCCTCCTGTGCTGGAAGATGGCCAGAGGCAAGTTTCTGTAGCTCCCTCTGGTTTGGTGTCATTGATTGTCATTTTTTTTGTTGTTGTTTTCACAAGCTAAACAGAAGCAAAAACAGGTATGTTTTGCCTCTTTTCAATGACAATTAAGGTTTTTGATTATGCGCAGTTAATTTTGAAGTTAGGCAATGTTATGCGTTTTTTTTGTAGGTATTCAAAGCTACGAAAGGGATGTTGTTCGTCAAATTGGGTTGGGGCCAAATGGGAGAGTAGAGGAAATGTAAAAAATGTAAAGATTAATAAGTTTACATCTATGTGTTTTAAGTACTACTGGAGTCTTATTGCCGTAACAGCAAACAGGCTTAAATCAGGGGCGACCGGACTTTGGTTCAGTTCTTTCACTTTCGCTGAATTCTTTCAGAAAGTACTGAGCGAATGTCTGGTTGCCTCCGATTTAAGCCTGTTTACTGTAGCGATGACCCGGATAACTGAGAATTTGCACAGGCTTATTGCCGTACTTAAACTTTAAGGATTATAAAATCATGGCTTATTGTCTTTGTGGGTGCTCCCATAATCAGAGTGCGCTAATGAAAAAACTAGGTATTTTATTGTGTTTGTCCTGCAACATCGAATAAATCATGGCAACTAATCTCTTTTCTCCTTGTTCCTTCATCTCTTTATCGCTGCCCGTACCTGTTTCTGGCAGGAACATGTCCCTCCCTATGACGTGGTGCCGTCTATGAGGCCGGTGGTCCTCGTGGGACCATCACTGAAGGGCTATGAGGTCAGCCTCTCATTGTTTTACCTGCAAGCTCAGTTTGTTGCATTGAGACTCATACGTGATGTTTTTTTTTTTTGATGAAGCAAAAGAAATTGCCTTTTTTTCATTTAAATGGATATTTTTTAAAGGCTGAATACACAAAATACTCCTGGAATATGGGGGAAATATTCTTTCAGAACATCCTTTCAATTTAAGAGCAAGAGTCTTTATTTGCAATATCAAATATGCTCTGCTCTCAGATTTAATGCTAATTGTCCTGCTGGCATCCTTTTGCTTTGTCCTCTCAGTGTAGATTAATCCTGCTCACCTACTTCTGTCCTCTCTGCTTGCAAATTAAATAGAAAATGTACAAATATTGTTTTAAATGAGTGCAATACTTAACTGTTGATAGTCAGCAGACCACTTATCTAAAGCATGGTTAAATCCAGTAATTTTGCCATCGTCTGGGGAAGGCCTGGCGCCACAAGGGGGCGCACTAGGCTGCCCCTCAAAAATAAAATAATAAATATGCAAACATTAGCAGTTTTTGGCACGGGCGAACTGGGCAGCTGACCGGGGCGGTACTTTTTTCAATGGCACATAGAAAGAAAGAAAATAAAAAAATAAAAAATAAACTGCACGTCAAAGACGAGTTTCGCTGTGTGAGGAGTTGGCGCCCCTTCCAGCTGCAGGCGCCCTGTTCTACACGCTGACCTCATCTGATACATACTGAACAATCCTTCTTGGCATCACAGTTTGTGTTTGAACAGATGTGATTTTTGTCTCCGCCAGGTGACAGACATGATGCAGAAAGCTCTTTTTGACTTTCTCAAACACAGATTTGAAGGAAGGTCAGTATAATTTGCAGTGTTTTGAGTCACGTCGTCAACAAACGTTTCCAAATCCTTGTATGCGTTTACTTTTATTTGATCGCATTTACAGGATCTCGATCACCCGTGTAACTGCCGACCTGTCCTTAGCCAAGAGATCCGTGCTGAACAAAAGACCCATAATGGAGAGATCCAACACCCGCTCCAGCCTCGGTAACAGAGCCAGCGTCTGCTCAAAGATGCTTTTGCTTTAGTGATGAAGGACGTTTTAGCAAAGTGTGTCTCATCTGTGCAGCGGAGGTTCAGAGTGAGATTGAGAGGATATTTGAGCTTGCCAAAACCTTGCAGCTGGTGGTTCTGGACGCCGACACCATCAACCACCCCGCTCAGCTCGCTAAAACATCCCTCGCTCCCATCATCGTCTACGTTAAAGTTTCCTCGCCAAAGGTGCGTGCTGCTCTGGATCCTCGTCTTCGGGCTGCCTCATCCTCCCGCTTTTCCAACCACGTTGTTTTTTTTCTTTTGTCTCTCAGGTGCTGCAGAGGCTGGTCAAATCCAGGGGGAAGTCTCAGAGCAAGCACCTGAATGTGCAGATGATGGCTGCAGACAAACTCTCTCAGTGCCCCCCTGTGAGTGCTCCACTCTTTGCTTGCCCAGAAGCTTTTTATTCACAACGAGCAACTGCTTATTGTTCATGTCGCATGAGCTAGGTTTCTAATTTAATAATCACTGCTAACAACTGTGTAATAATCTATACCTACCCCTGTTTAAGTCAGAGCTGCTGCATCTGACAGACCTCACTGTTTAATTTATTCATAATAGGTGTCTTGAGTTTTCAGTCTCTTACATGAAAGAATGACAATTGCTCACATGGAAGCTCAAAACTCTGGCTTCAGTGTGTAACACAATGGTCACCCGAAACAACAGAAGTAAAAGCAAGTTCTCCATATCAAATTTGAGCCCATAAAACAAATGTGTAGCATATATGAAAGGTGTTTTAAAACAACTTCCAGTCACGCTCCGTGTTTCCAGATTGCACGTCTTCATCCATATGAGGTAGTAGTGTTTTTGTTTTAGGCTCCAACAGACTCTTTTTTTTCTGTCAGAAAAGTGCATTTTAAAATTATTTACCAGCTGTGAAAAACAATGTAAAAGTCAAGTGTGATTTATTTAAGTCCATATTTTCAAATCCATTCACTATCTTCCCTCTAGGAAAACAGTGTTTGAATTGCGCTTTCCATAGTGACAACATTTAACCATTTTCACCTGTGTTTTTTAACAAAATCCCTCTCACCACGATGCTTTTGTAATGCAAAATCCCGACAATGCTGTCAGAGGTAAAAGGCCTGCAGCTTAGGGTAAAGGGTGTTTCACTTTGGAACAAATTGCGGTCGCTGATTGGTCAGTTACTAACGAGCGTCCAGGATTTACTGACAGGTGGCATCACATCAATTGCTGACCCACAGTTCCCCTTTTAACCCTGCTGTGGGGATTGTCTGAGAGCAACTCAGTTTGGTGCAGTCTCTTTAAATGCAACTATCCAATTGTCATTTCGCCATCCTAGTTGTTGGACTACAAAAAAGTCCATGACATTGTTTAGCAGCTCCGCAGCAAATGCTGTGATGTAATTGTTAAAAAAAACATAGCAGAAAACAAAAAAAAAAAATCTGAACCGCTGGAAAAATATGACCCTAACAGATTATAAAGATATAGTAAAGCAGCATCTGCACAGACTAACTTAAAACGTTCTGCTCTGTTAGAGACTACAAGTGCCCAACAAAATGTATGAGCTAAAAAGTGGATATGTCTCCTTTAAAGGAAGTGTATTTCTTTTTTTTTATATGACTGTATTAATGTGTTCTATTGCAGGATATGTTTGATGTCATTTTGGATGAGAACCAGTTAGAAGATGCTTGTGAGCATTTGGCGGAGTACCTGGAGGTCTACTGGCGTGCCACTCACCTGCCTGGAAACACCCCTCTGAACCCCTTACTGGAGCAGAGTCTTATGACCCCGCCCTCTGCCATCTCCAGCCTACAGGTAGGTTCATGCGCCCAAATCCACAGCTTGTAATGCTGGTTAAAGGCTCTTGTTCTTCTCAAGGTAAATGTTGCCACTGTTTCTACCCACTGTTGCCATCTCAGACTCGCTCACGTGTTTTGATTTGTCTCAAGTTGTCCCGTCTGTCCTCTCGCTCATCCCTGCTTAACACTTTTGCAGTTTTCTGAAACACAGGGATTAATTGAATGATCGCTTACAAAATGGGGTGAGTAGTGGGGTTTATATGTCATGTATGTGCACCCACCCCCTCTTCCTTTTCGCACACCGTCCTGACACCTGAACCCAACACGGCGGCCGAGACAGTGAATGTACCGTGCTTTATTCACTCAGGTCTCGCCAGAGAAAAATGGTTTTGTTTGTTTGTTTTATTAATTGCACCGTGCATTTTGTACTTTGTTTGATGGTTTTAGGCAAATCCCTGTTTTACAAGCTTTTAGGGGGAATTCATAATGCAGTAAAGCACCATTTCTGATGCAAAACTGAGACAAAAAGCTGGTGAAACAACAGAATGTCCCTGTCATTTCGTTTTTGTTTCAGTAGTGTTCGTCCTCTCCAAGCATGCTTTCTGAATGCTGTTCCTGCTTACCGTGGCACACACAGCAGTACCTATAAAAAGAAAACTGATCAGCGTTTAAACCAGGGGTCTGAAACCAGCGGCTCCACAACCCCATGTTGCTCCTTGGCCCCTCCACTGTGGCTCTTTAAATTAAATTCAATTAAATAATTAAAACCTAATGAGAAAGGTTTTAATTATAAACGCAGTAAGAAAGGGTGGATTTAGGAACTCTTTTGTATTTTTATGCAAAAGCAGCATAGAATGTCTGCAACAGAAGGGCTCCAACGGTAAAAGGCTTTTAAAAGTATGTTAAAGTTTATATGTTTAAGTCTGCTACCTATCTTTCTTTATTTTCCATATTTATGGAAAGGGATCACTCAGCAGGCCTCATTCTACAAAATCCAAAGTTTTTTTCTTCTTTGTAAAAGTTAAATGGCTCGTTTTAGTTTGATTCCCTCAGCCTTCAAAATAAAACATCTAAATTAGTGCATATTTATAAAATTTTGCTTTTTTTGCTAATTTTATGTTGTAGCAGTGGAGTCAAAAGTAGCTTTTTGAATTAAAAAGGTTGCTGACCCCTGGCTTAATGTGTGTATTTACCAGGAAACTAAAAAACTCAATGAACTGAGCTTATTCTGTCTCTGTAATGGCATCCTGGGACCAACAGTACGTGGTTAGAGAATTTGTTCAGCTGCTTCACTTGTTTTTTAGTACGGATAAATGAAACAGAATAGCCTTGACTCAGGGGTGTTTCTCTTATTCTATGGCAAGCCATTAGTTAAAAACATCGTCACTTTCCAGACTGTCTGGTAAACAAATGTTGCAAAAATCACTATTAACTTAGTCAGACTCAGGACACTGTAAATCCTATATCTTACGCCAGCCAGCTTTGTTTTGAACACCTCGTTCAGCAGAGAAAAACATTGTGCAGTTGTGTTTTTCACCTGTTAATGACTAGTGGAAAAAAAATACTTATCTATTCAATGATCACCACTGTTACTGCCACTCAGTGACAGCTATAACGGCATTAAAAACTAAATGATATGAAATTATGCAGGGTTTTCTCATCCAC
The DNA here is from genome assembly GCA_037039145.1 of Fundulus diaphanus. Classification (NCBI taxonomy): domain Eukaryota; kingdom Metazoa; phylum Chordata; class Actinopteri; order Cyprinodontiformes; family Fundulidae; genus Fundulus; species Fundulus diaphanus. The sequence continues at coordinate 41,043,944 of CM073129.1, read as the reverse complement.
TAAATTTAAAAAATATCCCCCCACAAATAGTAGACGGGCAGACCCCATGAAATCGTCACATAATCAGTGTTTTAAGAGTTTAATGTGACATATAATTGAGTAGTGTTTATGGTTAGTGTTATGGTTAAAATATTTCAGATAATGAAGCAGCTATAAAAATATTATTTTTTATTTTTGTTGGTCAAAGCCAACATTGACTTTGACTAACCCTGATTATTGCCAAATCCAATCCAAATTTGTGTTTAAACTAAATCTGAGCTGCATGGGTTTTACTTCTTTTGTTTTCAGTCATCCATTATTTACCATAATGGCTACCTATGTTTATGTTCACTCCTTAAAGAGAAACCGATCTGTCCCTATTGGTTAGCAGCATTTATGCAGCAATGTCTTGCAAAAACAGAAAAAAAAAAATGAATCACTGTTGGAGGATATTCATTCAGTTGCTTTACTTTGCAGCAAAGCGAAAAGTAATCACAGATGGATGAGACAAAAAAAAACATAATGGCTTCATAAAAGCAAATACCTTCTTATAATCTTCTTCTAACCAAATATATTAAACATATGGAATTCCCTTGTAATTTGCATCTACGAACCAAGTACCTGTTCAACTAAAATGCTTAAAATTCCCACAGTGGCGTTTTTTTTTTTTATTTGGGCAATATTGGTAATTTCCTAGGGTGCCATTCGAAAGGCACACATGTACTACATAATAAAACATAACTTATCTGTCAGTTGTGCCCTAAATAGATTTTCTATTGCTTTTTTTTTTTTTTTGCATATGTCATTAATTGGAACTCGGCATCGCAGGCTTACTGCTGACAACTTTGCTATGTTAAGTGCTTTCTGTGGGACTGCACTGGGTTGTGTCCCACTCATCTGCTCATTTCTCGCATTTTTATTGGTTTTGGGGTGAGGCAGAAGAAGCGGCTTGCCAAGGGTCCCATTTCTACCAAGGGTGCCACCGAACAACTACAAAGGTGTGAAAAAGTGTTTGCCTCCTTCCTGATTTCTTATGCTTTTGCATGTTTGTCACACGTTCGTGTTTCAGAACATGAAACAAATTTAAATATAAGTCAGAGACAACACAAGTAAACACAAAATGCGGTATTTCAATTAAGGTTTTTATTATTAAAGGAAAACAAAATCCATACCTACATGGCCCTGTGTGAAAAATGGGAGTGGCCTAGTCAAAGCCCTGACCTGAATCTTATGCAGATGCTGCGGCCTGACCTTAAAAAGGCCGTTCATGCTCGAAAACTCTCCAATGTGGCTAAATTACAGCGATTCTGTAAAGATGAGAGGGCCGAGATTTCTCCACACCGCTGGAAAAGACTTGATTGCAGTTGTTGCTGCTAAGCGGCCCAACCAATTATTAGGTTTAGGGAGCAATCACCTTTTCACACAAGAACACGTAGGTTTGGATTTTTTTACTCCCTTAATAATAGAAACCTATGTTTCAAAACTGCATTTTGTGTTTACTTGTGTTGTCTTTGACTTATATTTAAAGTTGTTTGATGCAAACAAGAAAAGGAAAACAATAAATCAGGAGGGGGCAAACACTTTTTTACACCACCTTTTATACATTTTTGGGAATCTTTAAAATCCTGTATTTTCAGCTGTTAAATCTACAACCTTTCTCTTATTTCTCCGGTATTTTTTGCCAAAAACATGAAATAACTGATTAAATATCCTCTAGTAGTAATTATTTAATACTTTTTTTGCCAGAATTTGTGAAATAGTTTATTCTTTTTAGTCCTGATTATAAAGGTCTATTTTTTATTATATTTTTTTTGCTCTTCTGGGTTATTTTTGCCAGAATAATCTGGTTGAAGAGCTACTGACCTTATCCAGTTGTTCCTCCTGGTTAAGCTTTGTAGTTTTTAGTGATAATCAATGTATTTAGTTGAGATCATGGTGATTTGATTCAAATCACTGTGAAATCAATGACGTCATAGTATGTCTTCATCGTTTTTATTTGAATTCATAACAGAAAATTGGAGTTATCTGATTTAAAGTACAATTATTAAGAAAGCATAAACCAAAAGCACTATCTGAAATGATTGAATATGTATTTTCAAATATCTGTGCATCAACCGTCACATTATGACCACTGGCAGCCTTCCCAAAGGCTAGATATTGCAAGGTCTTAACATTTCCTTCTCTAAGGAGATGATCAGTCTTGATAAATGGTCATTCTGATTAAAGTGGGAAAAAAAAAAGTAAATCTGGATTTTTAGTCGTTAGTGCTATTGTTATTAATAATACAGCCTTATTGTTCACCATCTTAAAATAAGCCTGTTAATCTGCCATTAAATATCCCAGCAAAGCAGATGTTCGTCTGAATCTCCTTAGTTTTGGGTTTCTGTGTTAGGTGTGGAGAGGAGAAACAACTGCAGCAAAATGTAGCTCTTTCGAAGTGACATTTTGGCTTGTCAGACTGGTTTTAATGGGTAATTTTGCTTTTTATTTTACCTGTCATATTTCTCATTAGTGTGACTATTGTGGCACCACATGTCATGCAAGCATTGGCCTCTACAGATTTGTAAAAAATAATTGGGGAGTAAAAAATAAATCACAAAATCAAAATCACAAAAACCTCAGTTGCAGTATTTAAGAAACGTGTTTCCAAATCTAACAAATCTTTGAACAAAAGCATATTGATCCACTGTATTTCCAAGTCAGTGATGTAACTGAGTTCAATGCTTGCATGACCTATGACCAGGATAAATACTTAAAGGAATCATGCACCAAGCTAAAATTAAAAGCAGTTCTTATCCTTTAAGATTGACTTCTTCAGGTTCCTTTTTCTCATCCAGTGTTTGTAAGTTTTTTAGTTTTTTCAGCCTGCCTTCTGCCTGATGTTGAAGTCTCAAAGGGTCATTTTAAGGTTCTGTGAAGCTGTTATCTGTGATGTTTTCCCTGTTCTGTTGTAAAACGGTCATGGGTTTTTAGAAAAGCGTAAGAATGATCAGAGCAGGGAAACGCTAACCGCTATTCAGATGGACCCTGTCTTAGTTGATTATTGCAATTTAAAGCCACTAAAAACTGACGTTTTTCCTGTCCATGGGATACAACAGTAGCAGATCTGAAAATAATCTACACCACCGGATCAGAGGCGCGGTAATAAACGAGGACAGGAGGGCCAAGCGAAGTGACTTTCTGCTCATCTTTGGTCTAACGTTGACATGATGTGTTTGGCTTCTTTATGCTTTAGTTATGCATAAACTATGTTAAATGAAGACACAGTACTTTATGCAATTACAAAAACATCTAGCTCTAGATATGCACATCAGCCTTTCGCACAACTCGCAATTTATTTTAAACAATTTTAATGATGTGCCGTTTATGCATAAAAATTAGTTTGTCCCTCTTGGCTTTCCGTACATGAACAGAACAGACTGACATGGCATGTGGAGGGCCAGGGGAGCAATAAGCCCTTTTTATATTATTTATTTATTTTTTTGCATCTTTGATGCATTGTTTGCGAGTCATTTCTACGGGGTTTTTTTTTGTTTTCACGTGAACCATGGTAAGATAGCACATACTTGATGTATTTACCAAAAAAAAACTATAAGATCTTAAAAGAGGTATTAGCTTTCACAACTTGCAGCCTTTCGCAACAGTTTACCCCAAGTCTTGATGGATGGAGAGTTACAGCTGATCAGTGTCAATCAATGTTACTTTGCCTAAAAAACACAGACGTTGTTCAACTGAGCAACCGGCAACGACTTTGCAGCGGAGGTGTGAACGTTTTGATGGCTAATATCTTACAAATGTAGCATGTATCCTACAGATCTAACCATTTTCAACGTTTTATGTTTGAAGTTCAACAAAATCAGCTACAATGGGTCGTTCAAGAGAGTGGCGGTGGAGGCAGGTTCCATCTGATTACCTGTAAGGTTTCCGCCTCCTGTTTGCTCAAAGATCCGTGTACTTTTGTACAAATTCACAAATGTCCACGGCAGGTCAGGGAACTGGTATGGATTACAACTTCATAGGACCTAAATCCCCAAAAATCTGAACTATTCCTTTGAGATACTCTAAAAGTTTTTTTTGTGTATTCTTTACCTTCGTTCCTTTCTTCATGACCATCTCAATTCTGCAGAACAAGAACCAGACGCAGCCCCGAGCAGCAGTGGGCCTGGAGGGCGAGGAGGAGGAGGCTGGTGAGGAGGCCCACTCTCCGCTGGAGCAGGACAGTCTCATGCCATCTGATGAGGCCAGCGACTCCTTGTCCCATGGCCACAGGGGAAGCCCGTGCCACACGGGGGTCGAGGAGGACGAAGAGGAGGAGGAGGAGGAAGAAGAAGAGGAGGAGGGGGAAGAGGATGGTTACGCCTCCCCCTGTCATAGTCGCTCATATAGGGACAGGTACCCCTCTCACCGAGGGCATCCCGGCAGCGACCACAGCACCAACGGCCACGAGTCACAGGACAGGCTGCTCCAGCGCGAAGCCCAGCAAGGTCA